>SNQJ01S0057836.1:4010-17918 GCA_010110895.2 Picea sitchensis
ATGTGTTGGTCGATGAGGACCCTGATGCTCTTGCTGCACTATTGTAGTGTGGTTTGTTAAATTTTTTCCATTGTCCTCCCATGCGAGCACAACTTAGGCTACTGAATGCCTTGGTGGATTATTGGCATCCCGATGCAAAGGCCTTTATGCTAGAGGGGCAGTCACTGGATCCAATGACAGAGGATATATACTTCCTGACTGGGCCTCATAACATATCGGAGTTGATTGGACTCCATTGTGAAGCTGATACTGACAGAACGAGATCGCAAGTGTCAATAAGAAAGATCTCTAACTTATCACTAAAAGTGATAGTGTTTCTCATTGGGTAGATTATTGGGTCCGCATCTTTGCATCAGGCTTCCTGTGCGCACATGAATTGTGTATTTCGGTGCTTAAACGCAAAAATATTTGAATGGAGCACCACATTACTGGATTGTATGAAGAGACAATTAACATAGTGTCAAATGCAGAATCAGAGGAACTTCAGATTTGGGATGATTCTTTGTGCTTTCTTATTTGAGAGAGTGACCAGATTCTGTCCTCGAGATACTATACGAGGGAACGAGGCCTCTCTCCCTGCATTATGCAGATGGGTGGTGTTGTTTCCGCGACAGAGGGGAGGGAGGACCATTGAGGCCTTCGATGACAAGTTCTTTTCTTGGTGGGTGCGACAGATTCTGTTCATAGAGGACTACCCCTATGCTGAGATTTACTTCTCTAAAGACCCTGAGATATCAGTACATCTCAGAGAGCAGCGAGGAGAGATGGGTAAGTTTGCTTTGTTTTTTTTTTTGTTAAATATATGTAATTTTTATGTTTTTTTTTATATATAACATTTTTTTATACACCAATGTATCTGACAAATCTGTGTCTGTTATGTGCAGATGTGGGGCCAGTGTGACCAGCGGACTATGCGAGGAACAGGCGAAGTCCTCGACCAAAGGCCACCCTAGACGCAGTCGGCGGACCAGCAGCAGCAGGAGTACCTCCAGTCGGTGAGGATAAGAGATTTTTGAGATGAGTAGAGTGAAACTTTACCTCGCTTACTCACACAGTCCCCATGGCAGTGATCAAGGATCTGTTGTCGTCGATGCAGCCTCATGTAGTGGGGGCACCACGGATGTGGGTCCAACTTTTTCGGCATTTGGAAAATGTCGTTGACCATTACAACAGGGCCAACAGGCCTTGTCCTTAGTTAGGTTGGACTTTTCACATGCCGAGGGAACTATTTGTATATTTTTTAGGGAATAAGCCCTATGACTCATTACTGGATGTATTTTTGAGGCGCTTGCACCCACGCGTGTACTCTGATAATTTTTATATTATATATGGATTTTTATGTATTTTTATATCTTATGGATTACATTTTCTTTAAAAATGTATTTACATGTGCATGTGTGTGTCTTCCTTATATGTGTGCGAAATGTCAATCTAAAATTTGATTAGCTAGAGTATCTGTGACATGATTTAATCTCCTAGGAACATGAAAATATGTAATATAATCAAAGCTTCATTCTAAGAGGCGTACCTTAAGGAACCTTCGGTGTAAAGTAGGATCATGAACACGATAGAATCTATTTAACTGAGACACAACCAGATGAGCATCTAAATAGACCCGGAGGTTAGAGATACCAAGTGACAAAGCGTCACGAAGAAACTCAATAACTGTGGTGTATTCGACGACATTGTTTGTGGTGTCACCTAAACATATACCTCCTGAAGATAGCAATTGGCCCTAAGGTGTAAAAATTACCCAAGCTGTGGAGGCAAGCCTCCGAGTGTGTCGGCTAGCGTCGTCTGTGAATCCAACGAAGACCTCTGATTCACTTGACATTTGCCACAGTGACAAAAGATAACATCAAAAAATGGCACATCCATAAAACCAAAAGAAACCAAAAATTAATAGTACAAAGACTATATATATGTTACAAAAAGTTACCCAAGGTGACCTACCTATGAGTAATACTTCTTGAGGTAGAGCCCATTTCTAGGCTCTGCCAAAGCATTTCCCTCAAAATCTACAGAATGATAAGCGCCCCTTTTTAGAACCTCTTTTATTATGAAAGGTTCGAAACATATGGGTTTGAACTTTCATGCCCCCAGGGGGTCCTTATATTGGTCATAGACCAGGACAACGTTGCCTTCTGAGAAAATTTGAGGATGAACGGACCGATCATACTGACACTTTATTTTTTGTTTGTGAGCTTCATTAGATAAGGCCACATCACGACATTGTTCATTGAGCTGCTCAAGATATAATAAGCATTCTTCAAGCAGTGAAGTGTCTGGAAATAACTGTACTTCCAACTTTAAAGATGGGTTCTGGAATTCTATGGGCAAGACTGCTTCCATCCCATAAACGAGTTGAAAAGGTGAGAAACCAGTTGCAGTCCTAATAGACATTCGGTAGGCCCATAATGTCGAGTATAACATCAAATGCCAATTTGACTTGGCCGAATTGATCGTTCGATGTAGGATGGTCTTAAGAGATTTATTGATAGCTTCCACCTGACCATTCGCTTGAGGGTAGTAGGGTGATGAATTTTCTTGCCTCAACCCAATATTTGATGTTAACTCGTTCATCATTGTGTTCTGAAAGTGACTGACATGGTCAAAGACAATCTCTCTCGGGACGTCGAACCATGCTATAATCTGGTTAAACAAAACGAGGGCGACAGTCTCGCCATCATCTTTGAACGTTGGCATATCTTCGACCCACTTGGTGAAGTAGTCTACTGCTACTATGATATAACGGTGCCCCCTTGTTGAAGGAGGGTTGTAAGTAGTGTAATCAATCCCCCATTTGGTGAAGGGGCCAACGGTGATGACGGGAAACATGGGAGTGGGATGTTCCCTCATCTTTCGTGAGAATATTTGACACGAGTGGCACTTCTTGACTGATGCGATACAATTTTTAATTAGTTTCAGACAGAAGTAATCATCTCATAAAATATTTTGGGTTGTTTCCAACCCAGACAAATGATCGCCACATGCTCCAGTATGGCAATCGTTAAGCACGATTTTCGCTTCTTCATGAGTGAGGCATCAGCGAAGGATGCAATCTACACCGCGATAATACATAGTATCTTTGAGTATGAGGTACTTCTTGTCCTGATGGCGTATACGGTGACACTCATCCCGAGAAGCAGATGCAGGGCACTTCAAATTTTCGAGATAGACAAGTATATATCCATACCAGGGGTCCGAAGACGCTATCAAAAACATGTCTCCTTGAATAGGCGATTCTTCAGGCATAACATCACCTGACTCAACCGGAAGTTCCATGATGAGTTCCGCAAAGACTAGTGACTTTTTGGATTTCAACAAAACAAAATCTAAGTCAAATTCCTGAAGGACAACTATCCATCTACTAATATTTCCGTCGATTACCCGTCGTGTCAACACGTATTGAAAAATATTCACAACGGCAATGAAGGTGGTCTTGCGAAACAAAATATAATGACAGAACCGTTGGACGACATGGACTGCTGCCAATGCAAGTTTTTCGATATGAGAATAATTGAGTTTCGGTGTAACCAAGCCTTGGCTCAGGTAATAAATCACATATTCTGAGAGTAAATCATCCTCCTTATCTAAGACCATGCCAATGGTTGACTCTCCTGCAGCCAAGTATAATAAGAAATCTTTATTATAATTGGGTGGCCGAAGAAGAGGGGCAGTTGTGAGGGAATGTTTCAACACTTCGAAAGAGCATTGAGCGGCATCATCCCAATGAAAAGGAACATCCTTCTTCAGTAAATGCATAAATCCCTTTGTGATCTTGGCATATTTTGCAATGAAACGCCGCAAAAAAAATTCTTTTCCCTGTAAACTCTGAATTTGAAGGATTGTGCGTAGTGGAGGCAACTGAACTATTACCTCAATCTTGAGAGGATCGACCATGATCCCTGTTGTTGAAACTATGAAACCTAGAAGATGGCCTGATGTCACGCAAAAACTGCATTTGTTGAGATTCAATTGAATCCAAAAGTAACAACATCACTCAAATATAAGTCAGAGGTGCATGGGATGATCAGTTCTCTTACGATATCATGATGCTAAATCATCTAAGTAGGCCTCGACGATATGTTTGCCATCGTGGAAAGAAAAAGACATGGCCCGCTGAAAGGTAGCTCCATCATTTTTCATACCAAAAGGCATCTTATGATACGTGAATGTACCCCATGGACAAATGAATGTTGTTTTGTGTTGGTCTTCGGGTTTGATTTGTATCTGATTATATCCCAAAAAACCATCCATGAAAGAAAAGGCCTCGCAACCTGCGCATTCATCGACTATCTGGTCAATAAATGGTGTGGGGAAATTATCTTTTGGACAGGCTTTGCTCAAATCACGGAAGTCCATACATACGTGAATCGTACCCTGTTTTTTGTTAACCAGCACAGGGTTTGACACCCATTGGTTCAAATGGACAGGGTAGATAAAACTTGCCTTGAACAATTTCTCTACTTCAACCTTAATAGTTGTTGCTTTCTTAGGATTAATCGGACGAAGCTTCTGTCGAACCAACTTAGTGTCAGGATAAGTCGTGATTTTTTTTTCAACAATTTTTGGATCGATGCCTAGAATTTCCTCGTAAGACCAAGAAAAATTGTCGAGGAATTCCTTAAATAAATCCGTGTAGATTTGAATCTCTTCGGGGGAGCAGTCAGCTCTGATGAAAACATTCTCCACGACACTAGGGGTTCTGGAGATGTTTATAGGTATAGTTTCGGCGATGGTTTCCATATTACCCTCGACATAAACAACATGTGTAGCCAAAGGATTGATAGGACAAGACCTATCTCCAGTCAGTAGTCAAGGTAAATTCCCCAATTCTGCTTAACTCCAGGAGGAAGTAAGATCTGTGATGGATATCGTCTGAGGGTTTGTTCATACTAGTCATTTCTTCAATGATTGCTTCATCTGAGGGAAAGACTAAGTCTAAAGAATCTTTATCAGCGAGGGAAACTTGAGCCCAAATAGGCTCTAGAATCAGATCTAACTCTTGTGCAGGAGTTGGATCGGGGTTGGCGGAAGCTTGCTGGACTAAAGAGTACGCTACTTATTGTTACACCTCAAAATTACTCACTTTGCAAGTGTCGCAAGTGTCACATCTTGACCGTAAGTGTATAAGTGTTGCTGACATCATACTGCCTTCTTGCCTATGTCATGCCTCCAACAACATGATAGGGACACTTAGGACACCTCAAAGTTTAGTCTTGAAGAGGAGGAATCAGTCTACTAGAGGTACAAGTGTTTTGCCACTAGAAAACCCACTCAAAAGATATTTTTGGAGAGGATCACTCCCCCTTATACTGTTAGTGAGAATTATAATGCCTTTATGCCCTTTATGGGGAGTGCTCCCACTATTAGGGGTGCTATCGCTTGCTGCTACTCTTTCAAGGAGCGCTATAATGCTCTGATGCACTTTTTGGAGGAGCGCTACCTATTCTAGGCAAAAACTGGTTTGTTGAGAAGAATGAGGGAAAGATCCCCTCAATATCTGAAGGAAATTGGATTCGAATCCTTGGTCAAGCCATGATCTTAGGGAAGATCCATAACTAGAGGAGGAAAATCCTCAACTTACCCCAAAGATATCTCAAGTAGTTGGGCCTATCCAAGCCTATTTAAACAGGCCTTCTCATGATGAAAGGGATGGAAATAATTGTGAAGCATCTAACCTATGATATCATGAAGAAGGTGTCTTTCGGAACATCAGCATTCGGTGTGTGGACTATTTGAGCAAGGGTTCAGACGAGGAAGGCTTGATGAAGTTGCTACACTCGCATCTATGGCTGTAAGCATTCTTCGTTGTTGTTCTCTTTAATATAATATGCTTGGCCCGTTTCTTTCAAATCTGTGTTTGATCTCACATGAATTTGTCTCTAATAGATAGATCTATTTCGAACTAATCTCAGTAGAGTAGGAAGTGGTTTGTGCTTTTGTTTGTCTACAGGGCTTATAGAGGAGCTTAAGATTGGAGCTGAACTCGGACCGTGTAGGGACAAACACTGGTAAAAGGTACTTATTTTCTCCTTCCTCCTCACACATTAGTTTATCTAGATCTAAAAGGAAGTCAGTTTCCATGATAAGCATCTTCTGTCTTAAGAGTTAAGAGTCTAGCTCTCAAGAGGAGATCTACCTGTCCGCAGGGAGATTTTCCTTCAACGGAAATTGGCGACTCCACTGGGGATCGAATCAAAATTTTCAGTTTTGGTTTTCCTCACAGACCTTGTTTTACCCTTTGTTATTTTTAGAATTTTTCACCACATATGTTTGATTTCATATGCTGATTGACTCCTTACCCCATCACATTCATCTTGATTGCCAAAGTTTGACTGAAATTTTGGGTTTTTTGGACAATTTTGTGAGTTGTGGAAGCCCAGCGCTCCCCTACCTTGTTAGCAGAGCGCCAATGCTCTCCCTTGGTATTAGACAGAGAATTATAACATTATGGTTCCCCTTACACCAGAGTGTCGACCTCTCTTTTCAAAACAATCCTTTCCATAATTGCATTTTCTGAGATCCAGTCTCTGTTTTTCACTTGCTGAGATTCTTTATGATTCAACGCTTCTTCCCATTGACCTTTGACATCCTTCCTTATGAGAAAGAAGCACTTTGTTGTTCATATTTTGTGCCCTTCTTCCTGAGTTTTTCTACTGTTAAGAACTTAGAAACAATCCACTGCTTTCTTCTCTCTTATCTGACTGAGCGGGAACTCTGGTGAAGGGCATCAGAAATCTGTGAATCATCTCACTTGGTTTTAGAGGTCATTGTTATTAAACATCTCTCTTTTGTGTGAATTGTTTGATTTTCTTTGTTATCTTTTGTTTTCTTTTGCTTCTTGTTTAAATCATAGCAAGAGGGTGTGTTGTTTGTGCAAAATTTACTTATGCTTGTCTGAATCTCCTTGATTTGAAAGGGTAGTTGGCAGGAGAAGTTTTTGCATTGAATTAATCTTCATTCGCATACAAACGACAAAAATACATCTTTGTGATTGGTTTGCATACTAGAAGTCATTTCTGATATGTTTTAGCATTGCATTAGATTCGATTGAGAACCAATTGATTTAGCACATTCCATATTAGTGTCTGATAGTGAAAACGACTCTTTCTCTTTCCCTTAAATAGGCGTTCATTGAAAAGAAACGATTGCTTATCATCTTTCATGCATTTTTTGGGAATTTGAGTCATCATTCCATCAGTTTCACTCTCATACACCCTTTGAGTAAAAGAATAGTTGTAAAATGAATGCTAATTAAAAATTATCTAGAACACTTTTGTTTTTAGGATCTTCCACCAACAGTAGACTAGGGTTAGCACTTTGGATTAGGTTGTGAGTACAACTCTCCAAAGTTTTTGAAACAAACATTATCATCCTAAGCTAGGCAGAGTCAAATCCAATTGTCGTATTGGTTTTCTGGGATCCCCCTCTCACACAGGGGTTACGCATGAGGTCGCATTCAGGCGAATTACGGAGATTATCCCTCCGTGGTTCAACTGCTTGTAGNTGGGGGTCACTTGGAGGTATACCCACAATTATGTGTGGGAGCCTCTCGGGTTGATTTCGGACTTGTTATCCTGCCCATACATTTTAGATCGGACTGTTGACTGTACCCACCCAGGGACTCACTGTGAACTGGTGTCTTTAGTTTTCATAATCTTTAGGTACTTACACAAGGTGACGGTGAAGGGAAGTCTCACTGTACTTGGAATAGACATTGGTCAAACTCACTCGGGCTCTTTGGAGGGTAAATCCACAATTACTGCATGGAAGCTTGCACCAAGGTGAAATTTCGTTAAGCAGGTCAGCATTGTAACTATTCCACCATATCCTAGCCCCTTCTTGACTTGATCACACGACGTTGGATTTCATCACCAACTAGTATGATCATCGAGAGAAGTTTTGCTTGCTTGGTTGATTCTTAGATTTTTTTAGCATATGCTATTTCTTTTTGTTAGTTGGCCCTAGTTTTTTAATGTGTTCTATTATTCTCCACAATTGAGATTGTAGATGATAAAGGTCTTCGCCGATCACGTAGGATGCAAGGGCTGCCTCCAGAAGGCTATCAACCCTTACCTCCTAACCCCCCAGAAGACAACTACCGTAGAGAGGTAGAAAATCAATCCGACGTTGGAAGTGTTATTGCTCCTCCGTTAGATAACTCAGAAGGCGCTTTGGTCACGGCTGAAAATCCCACTACATCTGTGTCGATAACTCCTCTCGAACCACTTTTGGTTAGTTTAGACTCCGTTGGGAACGTCATAGACAAAGAGGTCCCACAATTACCGGAGAGGATTTTTACCGAAACATATATGGGATCCACAGAACCAATCTTTGGTGATGAGTATAGGACTCTTGTTCGTCCTAGCACCACAGTAGATATGAATCCCACACCTTCTTGTTCTGTATGGAGGACTTCATCAGGACGCGATCTCTATGAACATTTTGAATCCTTTCGACAGCCCTTTCATCCTCATGACCCTCCCAGTGAAACAGGACCATTCGGTCAAACCATGAATCACCCAGTCGATCAGGTTATTATCCCTACTGTTACACCAACACAAGTCCATCCTAATGTTGAACTCATTCCCTCTACTCATATCCAAAGCACTTCAATCTCTACCCCCATTTCTACAAGTTTTTTTTCTACTGCTCCACATGTTCCACACGATCCTGCTGGGACATCTTCTCACTCAAGAATACAGACCTCTGCTATCCCGACACAACCGACTAGAGGGAAACCACCATCTAATGAACCTTTCCCTCCTGGAGGATTACCTTTCCATGGTGGGCCTACCCCTCTAGGGGGGCAGCCCCCTTTTCATGCTCCTCCTGGAGGGAAACCTTTGTTTTCCAGTCATACCCTGGTTGTAAATCCACCACTGGCAGGGGGGAAACCTTCGTTTACTGGAAACCCTTCACAATCCTGGGGAGTATCTTCAGGAGGCACTTTCATTCAACCCCACATTGGGGGCACTCATCTCATAATACACTAGGAGGAGTATCAAATCTTGTTCCTTCCGGAACATCTTATGGACAACCTTATCCAGGCGGCATCCCAAACACCACCTGGAGTTCTCCAGGACCACAGTCTTATCCTCCTCATGGGTCTAATGTGTATTCGCCTCCAAGATCTACTCTTTACCATTCTCAAGGGAATAATTTTTATCCTCCTCATGGGCAAGCAAATCACCTGGCCTATAATTCTCAGAACCCACCGGGTTATGCAAATGTTTCTCATCCATCATCGAATCCTATTTATCCTGGCCAGCAACAACCATATGTAGGAGGACCTACTGGTTACAACTATCCACTTCAACTAGTTTATGGTCCTACTGGTGTTCCTATGCCACACCAGTATCATCCGCAAATTAACCGACAACTACCTTTCCTTGCGACTCTGGATCTACCAGACTTGTCTCGGTTAACTAATGATCCTATTTTTCGTTCACCGATTTGGCTAGTCATTCTAGATAAACTTCCTTCTGATATTCCGAAATTTGACGGAAAATCTGGTGAAGATCCAAACAACCATGTGATAACTTTCCATTTGTGGTGTTCATCAAACTCCCTCATGGATTATTCTGTACATTTGCATCTTTTCCAGTGAACACTTACAGGCTCGGTGGCAAAGTGGTATATTGAACTACCATGTGCTTCTTTTCATGATTTCAATTCCCTCACCATGTCTTTCCTCACGCACTTTCAACTGCCTATTCGCTACAAGACAGGTACTGAACTCTTGACCTCCCTTCATCAAACTATCTTTGTGCATATCTCTGACCATATTCATGAGTGGAGGTGACGACGAAGGATGATCAAGGCAATCATTCCTGACATATTATTAGTGGAATGGTTTACTAAATCAATTTTACCCCCGATCCCTCTTGATGTCTCTATGGGTGACGCAGTCACAGAGGAACAAGCCATCGCTCAAGCTCAGTATTTAGATTTGGTTTATTCTCAATCTGGTACTTTGTATGATTTGCTTCCAAATGTTGCTCGAGCTAATACCGATCCATCTAAACCGTCATCCTCATCTCATGTGGATGGTGTTATCGGTTCCGTCAAAACTCAATCTACTTCCCAATCGCTCACACTCTCCTCCACCTCCCCCCAAACTCAGATCTCTAAGGTGAATGCAGTTCAATCTACCCATTCACAACAATCCGGAGGTAAGAAGAAGACAAAGAATAAATCAAAAAATAACAATGAACAACCAAAAAATCAAACACCTGCTACCGAAAAGCAACCACAACAGAAACTGAAATTCCCATTTATCATTTGTGGTGATGATCACTACACTCGATATTGTCCACTTCGCAATGAAGTGGCCAAAATTTTCCAAGGAAATTCACAACCCGCTGTGCTTACTCATCCTTTTCCACAGCAGCAATCCATGGTTGTTGAAACCCCCTCTCCTGGGGGCAGTTCTATCCATCCTAATGATGAGGCCTCGTTGAGTGCACATATTTATATGTTTAATGGGATTAATTTGACCACTCACTCTAAGACATATGACACAACAGGTAACCCTGACAAAGGAAAAGACATTAACAGTACCGGTACTTTACCAGATCCATCATCATCCTCTGTTGGTCTTCCATTGGTTAATCCTTCGTCTGAACCACTTCAGATTGAGAAACCCACGTTTGACTCTATCTTACGCCCTCCTAAAAGAACTATCTGCAAAGCTACCTTTCATCCTAGTTCATGTGCCACCCAGAACTATAACATTGATGAAGATTTGGCTCAAGCACTGTGTGCTATGTCTGCATTAGAAGTTCTACAACACTACCCCAGTCAATGTATAATGCTCTTAGCCTCTATTGGTACTATTGATCCTAAGTCCTCCAACCATATCATGTTTAACCTGGACAATTATGCGTCTCGACTCTCTCATCAACTTGATTTTCAAGTTGAGGTTGTTGTTCATAATCAACAAATCCAATGAACTATTCTGGATAAGGGAGCCTCAACTTGTGTCATGTCTTTAGCGTGTTGGAAAGGTTTAAAATCACCCACACTTAACAAATCCCCAACGATGTTATGCGCCTTCAATGGGTGAGGTTTTCATCCCCATGGGATTTTGCAGTCCCTTCCCATCCAATTGGGTGGCAAAACTATTACTGTTGATGTCGAGGTGGACGATGCTCCCCTCGATTACAAATTGTTACTTGGAAGAAGTTGGTTTTATGCTATGATTTTCATTGACTCGTCAGTCTTTCGATGTGTACAATTTCCTCATCAGGAAAAAATTGTCACTGTTGATCAGTTGGATTTCTGCATGATCGATGCTCGCGTTCCCGCTACCAACAATATTCCTTTCTTGGGAGACCACAAGATCATGTATGAAAGTGTTAGTGTTGGCTTACTGAAATATTCTAGCCTCATGGGTACCTTCCCTACACCACTTCCACTGAATACACATCATATTTCCACCGTCGATATGATTTCGACTGTGGCTATTCAATATTTGGAATCATCTGACCCTCGCATTATAACTTGTCCGTTGGAATTCGATGCACTAGGTGACACTGTGCCACTTAGTCCAGCCGAAACATCATATGTTTCTATCCCATCTGCTTCTCCCTCGTCAGATGACCAACATCTATTGGTACCCGATAGTTCCTTGATGTAATCCTGGTTGAGTTCCTTGTCGTCTACGATCCACTGCATTTCCCCAATTTTTCCTTTTGATGAATCTATTCCGGAAGTGCTTCGTATTGACAAGTTACCTCAGGATAATAACCGTCACCGATCCTCTTTTCTTCCCCCTCGTGAAGAAATTTGGGAATATATACACTCTATCTCCCCTCCTGATGTTGATTTTCCATCATATCCCATGATTTCAACTTCCGATGATTTGGATCTGGTAGTGGACATGGTGATTTCTTCGATAGGGTTATTGGAGCCTGATCTCCTTACCCCTATCGCAACCCTCGACATGTGTTCCTTCCTGAGTGATTATCTTCCATCCAGCGAAAACCTCCTGGAAGACATGGCCGCATTTTGTCCCTTGACATGGTATCCTTCCACCGCGTTATTCTCTTGGAAGCCATGATCAAGAAGCAACTACGAGCATAGTTTCTCTTCTCTGTAGAAAGCTCGTTAAAAAATGAAACAGAGGCTCTGAGCATAGTTCTTTTCCTGTGTCAAGCTCATTAAAAAATGAATCAGTCACCTCTCTTGAACCTTTTTTTCATCCACCCTTCTCCTTTTTCGCATCTAGTAGATAAATTGGTGACAACCTCAAAGTCGGTGAATGAATTGAAGCTTGGAGGGCATGTCTCCAGCCTTTGATGATCATTTTGGAGTTAAGCCACTAGCTGTCAAGCTGAGGGCATACCGAGCTTAGTATTTTTTCTTTCTCGTGCTCATAAATACATGAGAATGCATCTGGGTAAACTTTTATCTATTTTTTGGACCTATATGGATACATGAAAAAGGAACCCCCTGGAGTCGTCTTTAATCTCTTTTCAGACTCTCTAAACATGAAAACATTGTCGAGTGATCTTGCTTCCTTTCCCACTCATTAAAAGGTTTGAAAGGGCATCTTTCGAGTGATAATTTATCTCTTTTTCGGCCTTGCGAGACTAACATTACGAAAAAGGACAACATTGGAGTCACCTTTAAGTTCTTTTCAGACTCTCTAAACATGAAAAGATTGCCGAGCGACCTTGTTCTCTTCACACTCGTTAAAATATTTGAAGAAAATGTCTGTTGAGCGATAGTTTATCTCTTTTTCGGTCTCATCAGACTACTTTATGAAAAATGAATTGAGAGAGTTCTCTTTTAAGTGTTTTTCCAGACTCTATAATCATGAAAAACCTTCAAGTTTACCTTCTCTGGACTCGTTAAACCATCATACATTGAAGGGCCCATACGAGATCGAACCCTTAATTCTTCTAGTTTGTTAAACAAAGGAAGAGGAACTTACCAAAGGTGAGTTATATCGAGCATGTGTTACCCTCCTTGAGCTCGTTAAATTAAAAAGAGGTACTCGTCTATCTGGATGGGGGAAAAAATTGAAAGAAGCAAGCCAAGAAGTTTTTGAGAATATTACCAAGTAACTCTTATAGGTTGCCCTTGAACACGACACCTTGTCTTTGCATGCATTTTAATCCGTTGAACCTCTGCACTGAGCCAATCCTTTGAGTTTCTTTTACTCCTCTGGATCACCTGACGTAAGTCACAGCATCCACTGCATCATCAAGTTTTTGTCCATGTCATGTTTCTTCTGTCGTGCCTCAGTGTTCAAGGGAAGTATCTGCCTCGAGAGTCAGCCATCACAAATATCCTGTTTCAATACTCATTTCAGTCCATGTTCTTTTGATCCACCAATCACATCTCTATGTCAGTTTCGTGTCATTGATGGGGGATACATCAAGGCCCTCCTGCGACAAGTCTTTCCCTGTCGACCTCAACACATTATCCAGGGATTAGACCTAGAAATCAGTTAGTACCTTGGGACCTGCATGCCTTAATGGCAGGCCTCCTTATGTCCGACAGTGGGTTTACATCATTGACCTCTGATCGAATGATTCCACGGATGTTCTACTTTAGCTCATCCATTCACATTCGTTGGAATGTACTAGAATTACCTTGGGAATCATTGACATTAATGGTGATCTCCCTTGCGCTAGTTAACGGTTTAGATCATTGACTGGTAATCAAGTGGTTTATGTCATGTTCGACATCAGGACATCTATTCACATGGTTAGATTTGTACTACATCGGGATCGGTAAGAAGACCCTGGCTTGAGTGATCACTCTGATATGTACTTTGTCTAGGTTACGACGGAGTTTCTCTTGAACAATGACACATATACTGTCACATAGATCCACTTTGTATTGGTCATGGCTATGTCTTGTCATCTCGTAGATCCACTGTGTATTCTT
>SNQJ01S0057836.1:26292-46982 GCA_010110895.2 Picea sitchensis
ATATATTCCATTAAAAAGAAATATAAATATTCTGGTCCATTAAAGGATTGTTCAAAAGAAACCTATATTTTACAATACTGTCCAAACTTTCCACATCTGATTCCTAACAAAAAGATCCTACTTTTCTTCTATAAGTGTAACTTACTAATGCATTTACAACTTCTTCATTCTTTCCACACAAAATTGTAGATGAAAAGTCATGTCCCCAAGGGACTGCCCATCATACAGCTCCTGAAAACTAAAAGTTCCATCCTATAGCTCAAGTGCCTCTATTGAAAGCTCACTAGTTGCCTCGTCAATCTCTTGGTATATATGGCCGCATGAATGTCATTCCAGCACTGAAAGGAAGGACTGGATCTATGCCTTACATAGGTTTAGTTTTGTCACTCGAAGATCTCCTTTTCATATAACCCATTCAACCACAATCTTGGAGTCTCCCAAGAGTTGATTTTTTTCTCAAATTAAGAGAATTAGCGATAAAACAAAGGGCCCATAACGCTACAAGTTCTTATTTTGTATCTTATCCTTTCCTAGGCACATAATGGATCTTGTAATAGTGATTAGCATAAATGAAAAGGACTACCCCTACACCACAATGTGTTGGGTGGCCTTGACTATCCCCATCAAAATACCCCCATGGAATGCTCTTGTATATTTCAGGCTCGACAATCCTCTTTTTTTGAGGATTTTCTCGTGTATTGAATTCTCTAGAGATTTTTGGTACCATCCCAACAATAAGTTCTTCTAGAATAATTTTTTTCTGAAAAACATATGAATTCCATACCCACCAAAGAAAATAAAACAAGAAAAGAGGCATCAAACTAAAGGACTTTGAGCAATTTTCTGTGAACCATTTGAATAGCCAATCACTCATACCTCCTTCTAGCTTCATGGATCCACACTTAAGAAGAGAGAAAACTTCTTTCCACACCATATTTTCATAAGGGAATGATACAAAAGGATGGTGTGATGTCTCTCCCTCACATATAGACGGAGCACATCGACTTAGACCAATCCAACCTTTCTTCAGACCATTATCCCATGTTATAATTTTGTTTTCTATCGCAGGCCAATTTAGAGTTTTCACATTAAAAGGAGTGTTTTCCCTCCACGTGAGAGACCACCATATTTTTTTATCACCTTCTAAGTCTGCCTCATCAAGAACCTGATATCCCAATTTTGTTGTCTATGAGCCCGATTTCTCATTTTTTGACTAGAAAATTAGATCATCGATGTCGGTGTCTAACTCAATAAAATTTGTATACAAAATCCCTATATAAGCCTACCATTCCTCCTTTATAATTCATTCAAGGCCTAAACCTTCAACCGATTTCCACTCATTTCTTCCTACACCATCTAGATCACCTAAACGAACATTCCATAATGAAAAAATACCTCTTGCATGTAGTTCTTCTAACAGAGAAACTAAGAGTTTGAATCCAGATCCTGAACCGATCCAGGGATCCTCTCCAATCTAAACTTTCTTTCTGCTGCCAATTTTCCAACATAACCAATTTTCGACCAGAGGGTAGGCTTCCATCATTTCCTTCCAAATTATTGATCCATTAGCCCCAAATTCCCTTGACGATCTCAACCATTCTTCAATTGAAAGATCAGGAAAATATTTTTCTGATAACAACCTTCCCCAAAGAGCCTTATTATGAATCAACCGCCACAAAAAAAAATCAGCCAAGCTTTTGCTAAACCAAAAAATATTTTTTACCCCCCAACCTCCAAGATCCTTCGTCATTTCAATGTGTTTCCAATTCACGAGATGGGATCCACCAGAATCCTTCTTTATCTACCAAAGAAATTGAAATCAAAACTTCCTTACCTTGGTCAATATTCCTTTTTGTATTTTTTCTATTCTTGTCGAGTACACAGGAATACTACTTAGGACCGATTTCATCAAGACCAAATTGTCACCCCTGTATAGCCATCTATGTGACCAAAAATATTTTTTGTGTTGAATATTTTTTTACTAACCATGACCAATCATGGAAAGAGTAGGATTTGGGCTTGAGTTCGAATCTCAAATACTTCATACCTTCATCGATACATTTACATGCAAACAAAAGGACCTCCATAAGTTGTCTTTGCAAGTCATCCCCTAATGCATTGGTCAGAACAAATGATTTTCCATTATTAATTTGCATTCTCGTCGCTATACGAAAGGATTCAAAAATTCATTTCCAAGCTTTTATCTCTTGAAAATAACCTGCACCAAAGATGATAACGTCATATACAAATAACAAGTGGGTTAGGAATTCTTCCAAGGAGAAATTTAGTCCTTTAATGAGGTTCTTGCTTCGAGATTCATGAGTAAGCCTTCTTAAACCATCTGCAACCAAAAGGAAAATGAAGGAAGAAAGGGGACACCCATGTCGGAGGCCCCTTGAAGGACAAAAGAAAGAAGAGGGTGAGTCATTGATTAGCACAACTAGAGAAGAAGACTCCATACACCGCATGATCCAATTTACAATCAATAGATTGATCCCCATTTGAATGAGAGCTAAGCACAAAAATGTCTAAGTAATCTTATCATAGGCCTTAGAGAGGTCCAATTTCATAATAAAGGTTGGGTTTTTCTTATATTTCATTGATTGAAGGACTTCTTGAGTTATGGAGACTACATCATGAATTTGATGCGCATTAAGGAACCCAATATGTTCTTCTAAGATAGATTCACTAGAAACGGGTTTGAGACGAGAGACGATAATCTTATCTATGAGTATGTAAATAAGATTTCAACAATAAATTTGATCCAAGTGGATCTCAGTGGCCATCTATCTTTTCCACTGCATCAACATTTCAAGCCTATGGTTTTGATAAAACATGATATTCACCCTTTTGATGGGGAAAGGAATGTAATGCCATCTTCATTTGTTAATTACAGACATCATGTAATGATTTCCTAGTGGTTTTATGTACATTCCTGCAACAAAGTGTTAATGCACTAGATCCCATTAGAACTCTGCAGTTAAGCGCACTTAGGCTATAGTAGTGCTCGAATGGGTGACCACTCAGGAAGTCCTAGTGTTTTACATGCCCATGGAATTTTATAAACTTAGTCCAATTTATCCCACATGCATCATGGGAATTATTCTCCTCTCACTCTCATATATAATTGAGGTGAAGGAGGATTTTAAGCATGCAATGGAGTGTGATGTAAATCTTGTTGCGAATGAAGCATAGCCAACATCTCTTTCTTTTAGAGATAAGCTAGCACATTCTGCCAATTTTGTTTATATAGTGTGTTTCTCTTTTATTTATTAATAGAAGTTGGGTTTCACTATATTTCTGTGTTTGTGGAAATATATCTTTGTATTTCCTTGTTATATCTCTGCTATATTTTTTTCTCCAAGCCGTTCTCAAAATAATCTAGATCAGTGGTATTAGAGCAGTTTGCTCCTTGTCATTTCTCAAAGCAGGTCCCCGACGAGGCTAGGGTATAGAGATTTGGATCTCAATCTAGTTTCACTTGAGGACAACCTCTCTTGCTAGACCAAGCGACCTCCCATGGAGGAAGAAAAGAGAGATGATAGAGCATGAGATCCTTTCAAGATGTTGCTCGAGGAATCCCTCGTGCGACAGAGGAATGTGATGATGGACAACTTCGCTCATATCCTTTGAAGACTACCAATGGTGGCAGTCGAGGCATATTCGACAATCATCAATTTCAAAGGTGAGAAACACTTCAAGATACAAGTCAATTTTGATATCCCCTTATTTGAAGGCCAGATAGATGCAGATGATCTAGAAAAATGGTTGAATTTTCTAGAATTTTATTATTCTATCCAAAAACAATTCGAGAGTGAAAAGATCACCTTCGCGCTCCTTAAATCCCTTCCTCATGTCAAAGCTTAGTGGGAAGGTTATTGGGAGAGGTACACCATGGGTGAATCTACACCATTCATGAGAGAACCCACTTGGGAGGCCTTTGTAGATGACCTAAAGGAGGAGTTCTACCATGTTGGAAACTATGATTACCAATACATGAGATGGACAACTCTACATCAGAAAAGAGACCAGATGTCACTAGTACACTAGTGTATATACACTAATACCTTGCACTAAAAGTTGGGTATCAAAGACTCTGAGAGGAACTTGATCTTGAAGTACCGCAGTGGTTTTCATAGGTACATAAAAAGAGAGATGGATTTCTTGGACGTCTCCTTACTAAGATTTGTTTATCAATATGCGGTCAAAATCGAGCTGAAATTCAAGCAGTAGAGTAAGCGGGAGTTTGGGTTTGAAAATATGCCACAATAGAAGTATGGAAAAGGAAACCCTAATTCACATAAGGAAGGACATATCAACAAGGAAGGCCAACCTCAATAAATCTAGTCCAAGATGCAAGAAAATAAGGGTAACAAGAAGTTTAAGAAAGAGACTAGAAAGTGGTGTGAGTTCCAAAAAATCCCCTATCACAACACCAATGAATGTCACTCGAAACAATCATTGGGGGTCGAGCTCAAAGAAAAAAAATCATAACCTGAGTTAGACTTTGATTTAGAGCACAATAAATGGAAACGAATCATCAATGTAGAACCCACTGCTACCATCGTGGCCATAATAATACAACCAGAAGAACCAGAGGATCTTGATGAGGGGGAGTGCCTCTTCCTCCCCTGCATTTCATTATTCACATCGAGAATCATAAGAACCTGATCTTAGCTGAGGTTTTGAAGATATTGAATTTTCCAATGATTCCACACCCCCATCCATACACCATCGGATGGTTGAGCCAGGGACGATACATCTGTGTCAGCCAACAGTGCCACCTGTCCTATGGCATCAATCCCTTCAAGGATGAGGTATTGTGTGATGTTTCCCCACTTGAAGTTTGTGATGTTCTTTTAGGAAAACCATATATGTGGAAACATCACTCTATATATTAGTCTCATCCCCGCAATGTCATTGTTACTCTAGGAGGTCAACTCTACAAGATACTAGAGGTAGTTATGACTGCTATCTCTGTAAAACAGTGCTGCAAATTAATATTTCATACCGTAAAGTTTATCCTCTTCACGATACGTTCAAAAGGTGAATAAACGGACACTGCAACCACTATAGCCTTAGCCCAAGACGTTTCTATCCAACAGAAGTAAGTTGAAAATATTGTAGAAGAACATGAACAGAATGAGATTCTTCCATATGTCCAACATAACTCTATTGGCCATGGGCCTTTTCAAGTGTGCTTGGGGTACCCACCAGTAGACCCCATTGATATAGCTCTTCTTTATGCATCTTCATTGAGAGAGTCCTCCCACACTCAAACCAAGGTAGATCATGTAGCTAGATCTATTGAATGGATCCAACACCTCCAACATGTTCATAACATCCTTCCACAGGCAAAGTACAAGTAGGACATCTACTTCAACAAGGAAAACAACTCACCAAGGTTTAGATTCAATAGAAGTTTCCCGATATCCCGAGGGAACTTGACGCAATGGGGAACATTTCTTGATAAGGGGGGTGGAATGATTCAAGTTGATCTCAGTGGCCATCCACAATAAACATTTCGAGCCTATGGTTTTGATAAACCATGATAGTGACCCTTTTGATGGGGAATGGAATGCAATGCCATCTTCATTTGTTAATTACAGACATCATGTATTGATTTCCTAGTGGTTTTGTGTACATGTATGTAGCATAGAGTTAATGCATTGGATCCCATTAGAACTCCACGGTTAAGTGTGCTCAGGCTAGAGTAGTATTAGGATGGGTGACTTCCCGAGAAGTCCTAGTGTTTTACATGCCCATGGAATTTTATAAAATTAGTCCAATTTATCCCACTTGCATCATGGGAATTGTTCTCCTCTCACTCTCTCATATATAATTGAGGTGAAGGAGGCCCTTTAAGCATGCAATGGAGTGTGATGTAAATCTTGTTGCGAATGAATCCTAGCCAACATCTCTTTCTTTTTAGAGATAAGCTACCTCATTCTGCTAGTTTGTGTTCTACAATGTTTTTCTCTCTTATTCATTAATAGAAGTTGGGTTTCACTATATTTATGTGATTGTGGCAATATCTTTGTGTATTTCCTTGTTATATCTCTACTATATTTCTATCTTCATGTCATTCTCAAAATAATCTGGATCAAAATTGGATGAAAGTCCACAAAAGATTCCACTTATTTCTTATTTGGGATCAAGGAAAGATAGGTTGAGTTGAAGGAACCCCAAACCTTCCCCAATATTTAAGATTCATTGACCACTTTGACAAGATCTAATTTCATCATTTCAAGAAATCCTAACAAGAATTCAACATATAGGTTGTCACGACCCAGGATCTTACATTTATGGAAAGAGGAGAGAGTTGAGAAAATTTATTTTTCAGAGATTACTTCTTGAAGAGATGCATTCATCTCATCTGTTACCGATTTGGGAATGACAGAAACAACCTTTAGGATCTCTTCTATTGGACACCCAGGAGGAGCCCTGAACAATTCAAAGAAAAATTCTTGTCTTGCATCCGCTAGATCATCAAAGGAAGATACAGACTCCCCTCTATTGTTTTTCAACTCCCATATTGTATTGGCCTATTTACATTGCTTAGAATAATTGTGAAAAAATTTAGTATTATCATCTCCTTCTTTTAACCAAATTGATTTCCCTACTTGTTAACCATCATTAAGTTTCCTCACAATCCAACGACTCCTTTATTTTTTGAAATAGGTTGTTGAGATTAATTCCTTCATCTTTTGACATCTGTTCTACTCGATCTTCAATCAAAATACAACCAATTTGAGATTCAATTTTCCAAAGTTGCATGGAGGATTTTTCATTGAAGGCCTTATCCCATTTTGTAATTACTCGTTTAACATAGGAAATATTTGAAGCAAATTGTTGCATATAAGAGACACTAGATCCATTTACCAGTGGGATCCAAGAGGCCCTTATGAGGCTTTTGAAATCCTCTTCACAAAGCCATGCATGATTGAATTTCATCAGAGACGATGGACTAGAGGAATTATTGGTTATTTCCAGTAAGATAGGCATGTGATCCAAGATACCCCCAACCACCACCTTTGACTTGATCCTCCAATTGGAATCCACCAATGATTATGAAATTAAAAACCTATCTAACCTCTTTTCCACCAAATCTTTCCCTTTTCTCCCATTTCACCAAGTTTGGGAGAGTTTCAGAGGTTCCATATCTATCAACCTATTATGCTCGATCTAATTTACAAAGAAAATATATTGAGGGTCTTGCCTTGGATGTGTCCCACAAACCTCGTGGATGGAGATGGTGAAGTTCAAGTCACCTCCTAAAATAATATTTGGGATCTCCAAAAGACTAGAACAACCTAGACCTTACCAGAAGGGGATTCTATTGGAGTAGGGCCCATAAACATTGATAAGCTTGAGAGAGATTTTCAATATACAATCCTCCAAATCCACAATGATACGTGTTGAAATTACCAAGGAGGACAATGCCTTGAACCTTGGACTTCAGGCTGAGAGAAGGCCCCCAAAGATCCCAATGGCGTCAATGGAACAAAATGACCAATCTCGAAGAAAGTGACTGAAAACATCCATGGCTTTGGACCCATTGCACATCATTTACTGAACCATAACAAAATATAACCTTCTATCTGACACCAAAATATGGAGGGATAAAACTTTAGGAGCACCCCCAACTCCCCTAACATTGAATGAAATATCTATCATTTGTGAACCCCATCTTGGGATTTTCCCTCTCTAAAGGTTCGATCAATTGTTGATTGTCTCCCACTTCATATTTCCTTCAATTCTTTAGATTGTGCTAATGAAATAAAAGAGTTGCGACCTACTTGGCCACCCCCTCCTTTGTCTAAATCCAACCCACCTCCTCTAAAGGCCTCTTCTACTACTTTATACTTAGAGCGAATCATATACTCAGATTTTATAGATGATCTAGAATATTGAGAGAAAGAGGATTTCTCCGATGTAAATTTAGACCCAACAACCAGGGAAAGGGGAGGGGACCCACGAGTAGAAATATGTAGAGATCCTGACTTTACATCATCAGGTTTAAAATTTAAATTTGAACAATATTATTTTGCGCCACTCAGGCTATGGGAGGAAGAGGGGGAAGAAATAGACTTGGGAGGCTAGGGTAATACCAAAGAGACCTTTTTCATGCATTCGGGAGACAATCGAGCACATATAGAAATAACCAAGGATGAAGACTTACCAGGAGAAGGGATCTATTGAGGCTTATTTGAAGAGTCGACATGAGAATCACTACTTGAAATCTTGTCTTGTGTGCCAAAAACTCCATCAAAGGCCAATGCCTTCAACCCCACCGATCCTTTAGTCTCCAACTTCTGCATCACGATTTTATGAAAAGGTGGAAAATGTGAAGGTTACCTTTAGCATTCGGCTTGCAGATGACCCACATGATGACATCCATAACACCTAAATCACACACACCAATAACCAATTTTTTGAACCCACTTGAAATCTCCCCAGACCAACTCTATTTAATCCAAAAAACCTTCCTTCAAATCGACTTCAATTTGCACCCACGCCCATGAACAATCTGCCTTATCTGCCCACCCTAGTTCACAACTAAGGAATTCCCCTATCTCATTATCAATTGAAATAAGAAGAGTCTTATTATATAACACTAGAGGAATATTAGGCAAGATAGCCAAATGAAATCACCCATTCCTTGGTCTTATTCTCTCGTTGGGTCGAATGAAATCACCCATTCCTTCAAAATCAACTCTAATGACCCCCATCCCCAAACCCTACTAAAAACCTCTTCTAGGTATTTTTTTCACTTAACTGAAAACATATCCAGACAATTGCCAAAGTATGGAATACTGGGCAATAACTCTAGATTCCAACCCAATTCTCAACAAGCCAACCCTTGAGCAATGTTGGGGATAAAACCTTTCCACTGAAAGCATGGATGATTTTAGGGGCTAAATTTTGCTCATGGGCTAATTTTCCATGGTTTTTCCTAAAAAAAGATTCACTATTCTAAAACTGATTCACCCAAATTCTATAGGATAAAACTATTTTACCCTAAAAATCGCCAATTTTTTATAAAAACTATATAAAATCCTTATAAATTTGAATATTTTTACAAAAATATTGCCAAACATTTATAGTTTGAATACGAAGGATTAATAAGATTCGCCAAGGTTTCTACATTTTAAAATAAATTTCTATCCTTAAAATCATCCCTAACTTAAAGAAACCCACAATAGTTCTCCCTAGAAAATCAGGGATGGCCACGATCTCTACAACGTCCCCTACCCCCATTATTTGGTGTTATTTTTTAACCTTCCAACAACTTCACCTTTTTTATCTCGCCTCTATTGCATGAACCACTAAAGCGCCCTATTGACCCTGAGAAACCTCTCCTTTGCACGAAAACATCGAGGATTCAAAGGAGACATGCAAAGGTGGTGGAATTTACTCCACCCAAAGCCTCAAACAAAACCTTATGCAGTACACCATATTTAAATTTGGTAAGTTGTATAAGGTCTTTGAGCATTTGTTTATTTTGAAAAGGGGGGATTTGATACACATGTTCGAGTCATTCTTTTATTAGATATGGCTTACTTGGCATGATACTTGTGACTTGTGGACCCTTGGAGGGTGAATATGCTTTTCTTTGGAGGGCTTTGCGAGGTATAAGTCTTTGTGTGAAGGCACAAGGTTGCTTGGACCTTCATAGGGGAATGAAGCCCATAGGTTGGATGATGCACCCCCACTCATTGGACACATGGGAGGAAGAAAGTTTCCTTTGAAGGAACTTGGATTCCATGAGATGACCATGTTCTAGATCCTTGCACCCCATCGTTGGCCTTGGAATGCATTATATGTCACACCTTATTCCCTAAACGTCACATGGTATTAGGGTTTCTGATGGGGTTCTCATGGTTGATGGTGATGTGGTTGGGTTTGATGGAGAGAGAGACACATAACATGCCTTCTAGTACTTGACAAGATGCAAAGGTGGTGGAATTTACTCCAACCAAATCCTCAGACAAAACCTTATGCGGTATGCCATGGAGCGACCATCCATTACCACCCTCAACCACCGGGAGTGAATGTGCATTGCGATTTGATCTACCTGACACCAGAGGAGAGTCGCCAACTTGATCCAATGGATCCAAACACGCCATGTCAACTGCCCTCTTTAAACGTCGATCCCACATGAATCCCTCTTCTGAAGGGAATGCACTTTCCCAATCATTCTCGTTTTCAGTGAAGTCTAGAGCTACATCATCCTTCGTACTTGGACTAGACATGGCCTTTAAGAAATTGTACCTGTCAAGGGAGCCACCATATTTGGATAACCACCATCTCTATGCCAAATATGGCCTTGGATTGCCAAGGATAACAAAGAAAGAACTATCAACGACCCCTCAAAATAAGCGAGGCCTACATCTAAACCTCATGCATAAAACCCATGACTCAAAAAGGTCACCCGCCATTGAAAATTGATTGACCAAGAGAAAAAATTACCTTCGACCCTGTTCACTAGCGAGGGTTTTCTTAAATAAATATCCAACTTTGTTTAACTCTTGTGACTATATATATAATAAATATTAAAATCTAAATATGCATTATTATAATTCAATATTGAACCTTAACACTTTTGGAATGGAAATTTAGTATTTCAAAACTAAATTCATAATTTGGTAAAAACAATATTCATATTTTTGTAATCTAATTTTATAATTCTAAGTTCATAATTTGGTAATAACAATATTCATATTTTTTAATCTAATTTTATAATTCAAAAAAATCGATAAACAAATTTATAATTTTGAACTCTAGATTTTAACTTTTCCAACAGAAAATTTCTCAATATATTTATATATATAGTGTTCTCAGGAACATGTACATTGACAAAAAAATACATCCAAACTACAAACCATACCAAGATGGATCAAACAAAAACAACCACCTCTTCAAGATCTTAAAGAACCATATCTTGTCTAGTGAAGTTCCACAACATACGTGATAGAAACCTATAATACTATGAAGGCATTAACCTCCATAACCAACTATAATAAAACACAGTCTCCAAAAATACAGAAGGAAAATCAAGCACTAATAAAGATGCAAAAAGTGAGAGGGGCCCTCATGTCCTTCTATCCATTTATTGAATTTGATCTTCCCTTCTAGAGCCTAAAGTGATTTTTTGGATAAGGCATCTGCCACCCAGTTCTGTTCCCTGAAGATATGTGAAAACTTGAGTGTACTGAAAGATTTTTCTATTTCCAAGATCCTGTCCTTCCAGCCCCCTAGAGAGGTAACATGTAAATTTCCCTTGCAATTCAGCCATTCAATGCCAATTTTTGAATCTCCAAAGACTTGTAGATGATCAAAGCCCAGTTGATATGCCAAAATTAAGGTCGCCCAAATGCCTAGAAGTTCAACCCTTGTGTTTTTACCAGGGCCACAATTGAGGGTCCACTTGTAGCTAGTGTTTTCAAAAGTTTTTAAAACACCCCTTGCCCCACTCAGTAACCCATTTTCTTGAGCTGCACCATCAAACCATCCCACAGTAGGCATAGTATGAACAAGATTATTTAAGATTCTAAGACACTTCCCTTTCTGAGGACCCAAACCATCAAATTTTTCCAACATCTCCAGAATTTTATAAACAATCGTTTGAATAGAAGGGATACAATTTTCAAAGATTTTCTTGTTTCTTTCCAACCAAATGAACCAACAGGCCAAGGAGGGAATAGTACTGAAGTTGCACTCCTTTTTAGTCCAACTATCAAAACAGTTACATGAAGAGTTACCTTCCCAAGTAGAACTTATATGAAGAGCATATTTTAACTTCTACCACACCTGAAGAGTAAAAGTGCAGTTGGAAAATAGATGGAATACTGACTCGGAATCCATGGAACATAACAGACAGAGGCTTGGTCCTTCCCAACCTTCTTTTTAAGGTTATCCCAAGTTAGGATTTTATCCTCCATTGCAAGCCAAGTGAAAAGTCTGATTTTTAAGGCAATATCCCAAGACCACATATGCCTCCTCCAACCTACAAATTGATCTTGCTAGAGTTTTTTTTGTAAAGAATTATAAACATTTTTAACAAATAGGATGCCTGAGTTGTCTCCACCAGTCCAAATTAATTTTTCTTCTCTTTGATGGAGATGGACCCTCCATCCAATTAAATCCTTACAAAAAGAACTCCATTCAAGAGCCAAAACACCCGAAAGTTCCAAATCAGAACTACCTTTCCACTAAGCAGTTATACAGCCCATCGAACTCTGAGCGTTGGATTCAAAGAGATATATGATATTTTTATTCTTTAAAGCCAACACAAGTTCCTGTGAGAGCAGTGAAGAGTTCCCAATGCCCAGTATCTTGTCTTGGCCAATTAAAACTGAGTGACCATTTCTAGGATTCCAACTTAACTAGTGAGTGATAAGTGGAAGAGACTTTAATAGGTTTTTCCAAGTTTGTGAAGCCAAGGGTTGTTTAGTCGTGGCCAATATGAACCAGGTAGAGACAGAAATATAAGCTAGATATTTATCCTTAATCACCCTGTGCCAAATCCCATCCTTCGTCAAGACACGCCACAAAGAATTTGCATCCAATGCTCGGTTAAAATGGTAAATATTTCTAAGACCCCAACCACCAAAATATTTTGGTTTAGCTAGCACCTCCCAGCTGCAAAGGTGGAAATGGTGAGTAGTACTACCACCTAACCAAAGGAAGTCAAAGATCAATTGAAAAATCTTATTAAGCACAGATACAGGGACCACCACTAGAGCCATCCAGTAAACTGGTTGGGTTTCTAGCACCGCTTTTACAAGGATGCAACGACCACCTAGAGATAACCACATGTTACACCAATGTCCAATCCTATTTTCAAATTTTTCTAAGAGCCATCTCCAATCATCAAACTTGGATTTATCAGATTTTAAAAAATATCCCAAGTATCTAAAACCTTCAGCTAGGTCAGCAAAATTAAAAGAAAAAGATTCCTTAAATTTCTCCAACATCTCCCCTTGGATGCCTGAGTGGGGAAAGGTAGATTTGCTCAAATTTACTTTCAGCTCCGAAGCACAACATAAAAGATTCAGAATGGATTTTATCTTCATCCACTCCTCTAAGGAGGCCTTTGTCATGATGAGGATGTCGTCAACAAAGAAAAGATGGAGAATTTTTTAAATCCTGGAGACCTTCACCCCCGTCAGACTTCCCTCAGTCTGGCCTTTTTTCAACAACAGGCTAAAACTTTCCATAACTAAAATGAACAGTAAAGGTGACAATGAACAACCTTTCCTTAAACCATGGTCACTCTGAAAAAAGGGGAAGTCTCACCATTTATAAGAACAACAAAAGAGGAGCTGACTACACAACTCATAATCCAGTTAATAGATGGAAAACTAAAACTCGTTTGAATGAGGATCAATCTTAAAAACTCCTAGTTTACACACTCATACACTTTTTTTAAGTCAAACTTTAAAATTAGAGCCTTCAACTTTTTCATTTTTATACTATGTAGACACTCTTTCTTCATCCCTATAGCATCCAATATCTTCCTGCCTTTTAAGAATCCTAGTTGTTCACTCGACAACGACCTTGAGAGGATAGGCTTGAGTCTATTAGCTATCACCTTTGCTATTAACTTATAGCATAAGTTACAGAATGTTATGGGTATGTAGTATCCGAAAGTCATAGATTTATTTTCCTTTGGAATCAATGCCAGAAATGTGGAGTTTAGAGAACTTCGAACATTTCCTCTGATCCTAGAGTCCTCCACTAATTCCAACAGATCATCACTGACCAACTCAAAGAAATGAGAGAAGAATTCAACCATCCAGCCATCAGGGCACCGACTTTTATCTTTTGCAAAGTGCTTCAAGACCTCCCAATTCTCCGATTTTGTACATGGTCAATAGAGAAGTAATGAATCCTCCTCATTTACAAAATGAGGAAAGAGACTGGCAATATAAACTTGATCCACTGGGGAGGGAGGGTCGTTGATTTCAATAAAGCCTTTATCACCTTTGCTATCAACTTATAGCATAAGTTACAGAATGTTATGGGTATGTAGTATCCGAAAGTCATAGATTTATTTTCCTTTGGAATCAATGCCAGAAATGTGGAGTTTAGAGAACTTCGAATCTTTCCTCTGATCCTAGAGTCCTCCACTAATTCCAACAGATCATCACTGACCAACTCAAAGAAATGAGAGAAGAATTCAACCATCCAGCCATCAGGGCACAGACTTTTATCTTTTGCAAAGTGCTTCAAGACCTCCCAATTCTCCGATTTTGTACATGGTCAATAGAGAAGTAATGAATCCTCCTCATTTACAAAATGAGGAAAGAGACTGGCAGTATAAACTTGATCCACTGGGGAGGGAGGGTCGTTGATTTCAATAAAGCCTTTAAAGTGTCTTTTAGCTTCTTTTTTAAGAGCCTCTTGCCCCCTGTGGTATTGTCCATCCTCATCCAGAATCTCCCAAATATGTTTATTATTCCTTCTAGCACTGGCAAAGTTATGAAAAAACCTTGTATTTTGATCACCGCTTTTCAGCCAAATTGCTCTACTCCTTTGTCTCCAAAGTTCTTCATCAAGAAGAAGTAATGAATTACATTCTTCCTCCAATTTTCTAATGTGACAGTCAGGAAGTGGGTCCCTCCCATCCCTCAGAATCGAGGAAAGCATTACACGTAGCTCCTCCTCCAACGATTCTAATCTGAAGAGTTTTGCACTTCTCTAGAGCCTTGCCCAAGATTTGATCTGAGTTTTTAACACTTTTAGTTTCCACACAAATCTTTGTTTTATATCAAACACCACCAAAAAACCTTGATCCAGCCAAACATCTTTTACTATAGCATTGAACTCTTCCTCTACCAACTAGGACGAGTTTAACTTAAAAGGGTAGGACGAAGGAAAACTCCTGAAATTCAAATTGTGCAAACACCGGAGCATGATCCGAGATAAAAGGGTATTCCACCCAGGATCTAAATCTGCTCACTTCACTTAATAGATTCTCCAAAACCAATATACGATCCAACCTTTTGGCAATGCTATCAAACCCTGCTCTGTCATTCCTCCATGTGGGGACCAAAACATCCGAAAGAAAATCCACTAAGTGATATTCCTGGAACAAGTCTTTAAAGAAGCCTGCCAACTTGTCTAGATGTGTCGAAGCTCCCCAGACTTTGTCCGCTCTAGTATTGAATTTTAAATCCCCTGTAACAATCAAATTAGTATACGCCAACAATCCTCTAAAGGCCACCTGTTCCAAAAATGATTTCCTCTCATTACAAGGCCCATATACATTGAGCAGACAAATATGCTTGTTCTTCTCCAAAGAAGAGCCAGAAAGTAGAATTCCTCCACAACAGAGAAAAGGATCCAATAATAGTTTATTAGGATCCCACGTCACCAATAACCCACCAGAGTTTCCAACAAAACTAACAACACATGATAACCAACCTAGGAAAAAAATTAACATAAACAACCTGGCTTTTTTTTCATCCACAAGAGTTTCCTGTAAGAAAATAATATGGTTTTGTCTTTCGCAACAATCTGTGCATGGAGGTTGCTTTCAGGGTCCCCCCCACTCCTATGAGATTTAAGGAAAGCATAATCATGGTTTAGCCCTAGCAAGGGATTTCATGCCTCTAAGCGCCCCGTTGTCGGTAACAGTAGAAGTAAGAGAGTCAGGAAGAGGAAGTGAACAAGTGGCTTTTTTATGCACACTCCTCGTTTTAATGGGGGAGGTCTGAAAACCCAAACCCTTTAACTAGGAGAAATCAGAAGCTGGACACCCACCAGGATTTTCTAACTACCCTGCAAGACCAATAGCTCTGGTAAATTTTAAAACGTTCCTCCCTTGATAAGTGGGGATAGGGAGAGGAGTGACAACATCTCTCTGCAATAGGACTAGAGACTCCAGAGTCTCCCCCAGGGAGCACTCACCAGGATCTGACTCCCTGTACCCCGATAGAAGAAAACAATCCCTCTCCTCCTCACTGGGCACACCCCTAACCCCTAGGGTATCCACGACTTCCTTAGTGCTTAAACCCCCAGAAGGAGGCGAGTTACAGGTAGGAAAAGAAAAATTTACTCTAACCTCCTCAGGGGAGGAGGTCACCTTCTTCGTACTACAAACAAACCTACCCTCATAGAGGGTTGAGGACCAGACTCCAAGGAGGGAGTACCTTCCCTAGATTTTGTCGGGAGGTGAGACTAGGAATGCACAGTTCCAACCACCGTAGGAGTGATAGGGTCCAAAGAATCCTTTCCCAAGCCGGGAGTGAAAAGTAGAAAGAAGGACATAGAGCTTTTAGCTTACCTATGACAGTGTCTATGGCAACTTAACTTGAAGAATCCATAAACCCAGTATTAGTTGCAGCTTGAACGAAGGAGTCAACACCTAGGGAATCACATCTAGACACTTTCCTGAGCCGAGAATTTTCCTCCTCCTCCTCCTCCGAAAACACATGACAGTCACTTCTCAGGTGGCCAGTTTTACGACAGAGTACACTGAAAAGGTAAACCCAAGTAATCCAATTTTTGGCAGATAGTGTGACCACGCCACTGTATATCAATGGACTCCAGAAGACCAGAATGAATATCAACTTCAACCAGAATCCTTCCCAATCTTCTTTCAGGAGCACTCAATGCCAGGTCATCAACTTTAATGAACTGACCTAGTGCAATGCCAATCGCAACCAAAGCTTTCTCATTCTGGAGGTTTAATGGTAAACCTGGTAGCAGAACCCAAAGGTGTCTGAACTGAAAATAATCATGAATAGGGTCGAAGCTAATCCTCCGGAGCTTGAGCATCAAGCTCCCCTCATCAAATGTCCAGAGCTTATCCAGGATTTTCATGGAGTCTTCCGACGAATTAAACTTAAACCCAAACCAGCCTCTCGGAAGGTAAAGAACCTCCGGCTCATACCCCAACAAAGGTAACAAGTACCTCCGAACCCAATCTGTAATGGATGAAGTACACCAGGAGCGATATGACAACCGACCCACCAGGGCATTTAGAGACAGGTTTATTGCCTCCTCCAAGCATAAATCATCCCGCAGGACCATCTTATGTCTAGAATGGTTAGGGATCCAAGTCTTCACTGCGATCTTCCTCTGAGGAGAAAGCTTCACTACTGGAGGGGACCTATCACTATGAGCTCGGTAAAAACCGTTGTCAACCTTCCTACTACCTAGGATGGATTCCGCGCACAGACTAGAAGAACCAGTGTTTGCGACAACTGCAACATTCAATAAGGGATTAGCCACATTCACACTCCACCAAGTCAAATCAGGGTCAGGCATAGATGACGAGGCTATTAGTTTCGAGGGTGACGGAAGGGTGGTAGTGGGAGCCTTTGCAAACAAGTTAAATAAACCCGCCTTCCTCCAAGCCTCCTCGTCAGCCACACTCATAAGTGCACTGACAACGACTTCTGTCATGGAAGCTTCAAGCAACGCCAGGAAGGCGCTACCTAAACTCCACTAAGGGCTCCTCGAAACTAAGGCTTGTCTTATCCTCCGACGTCGGTAATGGCGCAAATCCTGAAAACAACAAGAGCTAAGTGGGCCTGACAGAAGAGACGTGCTCGTAAAGGCTCTGTCGTCCCATTAAAAACTCATTAATGACACAACTAAGTTGCTAAATCCGACAAAGTCACCTCCAAAAACACCATCAACAACTTATCCACCACCACCTCCACATGGCCTCCGCCATTTTCGCTAGAACAGTTGCAGGTTTCTCCACATTAGGGAAGCTGAAACTTTCCCAGTTGTTGAATGGAACTTTCCTTTTAACTTTTTTTCCAATAGAAAGGTTCTCCATATTTTTTATCTATGTGGTTCTCAAAATTACATGTAAATACTTGTCATCCAAAAACGCCTGAAGATCATATCCAGAGTTAAGTTACAAAAAGATTTTGTCCCAAATCTGGTTTCATAATTACATATATCAAAATAACCTCCTATCTAGAAGGCCAAAGCCATTGCCTCTAACTACTAGCCAGAGTAAGGGTATGACTGCTAGAATCGTAAAAAGAGAAAGTAACTAGATGCTGCCAACAATCAATTATATAGCCAAAGGGTGCACAGGGGGCCCTCCTGGCCATCCCGCCAAATGATGAAGAAGAGCTTCCCCTTAGGTACATGAAGCGCAAGTTTAGATTGTGAATCAACCTCCATATTTTCCTCCCTAAAAATATGATCAAATTTTATAACAGAGAAATACTGAATCAATTCACGAATCTTCTTCTTCCATCCCCATAAATTAGCCACATTTATGCTGCAGGAGTGGGTGGTCCAGTCAAGAATGACCTTGGAGTCTCCTAAAACATGTAGCTGTGTAATGTTTAATCACTGAGCTATTATTAAGGAGGCCCATAGACCCAGGAGCTTTGCCCTGGTATTAGTGCCCCGACCGCAATTTAGAGCCCATCTGACTGAAGTGTTACCTGAAGATTTTATAATACCCCCTGCTCCGCTAAGGAGACCATCCCCCTGTGATACTCCGTCGAACCAGCAGATTGAATCCATAGTAAGCTTGGGTGTCTTATTTATCCTGTGTTGTGTCTGATCACTGTCTGCTCTGCAAGAACTGTCCACCATGCTTTTAACAAGTATGCTGACCCTCTTTAAAGTTGGCATCGACGACTCAAAAATGCACCCTTTTCTTTCTAGCCAGAGGTTCCAGCATGCTAAAATTGGGAAGGTTTTATAAACATTTTCCTTCTTTATCCACTCCTCCATACAGTTACTAATGGATCGACCTTCCCAAGGGGTAGTGATTTTGTAGTGGTCAAGTAACTCCCTCCAAAGGGTGTGGGCAAACCAACAATCCACAAATAGATGAGACATAGATTTTGTTTCTAAGTTACAAAGAGAGCAATGCCCTGGGTCAATCCACCCCCTTCGTTGAAGGGTGTCCCAAGTTAGAGTCTTTCCTTCGATAACTAGCCACATGAATAGTTTAAGCTTGTATGCCAGGTCCCATGTCCAGATCTAGAGGCACCAACTCGGGAGTTGTTGGGGCCACAACCTGTTTGCGACAGCGTTATAAACATTTTTTGTCGTAAGTGAGCCCGACCGATCTCCGCCCATCCAGAGTAAACTATCCTCATCCGAACAGAGGTGGATTCCCACCCCACAAAGTGCTCTCATATACCTGGTCCATTCCATAGCTAATGGGCCCAAGATCCCCAAGTCATCACTGGATTTCCAGGGATCAAGAATCAAACCCCAATTTGCCTGAAGCTTTGCTTGGTATAGATAATGGATTATGTGGGTCCTCGACACTGTTAGCAGCTCCAGGGAAAGAAAGGTGAGAGGCCCCAATCCAAGAATCGAATCAACACCAACCAAAATCGCATCACCTCTTCCAGGGATTCAGCCCAACCAATGACATAAAAGGGGCAAGGATTTTAAAAGGCTTTTCCATAAATGAGAAGCCCCTGGGTGTAAAACCTGCGCAGATCTAAACCAAGTCTCCACCGATAAGTAAGGTAGGTACTTATCTTTTATTACTCGGTGCCAAATCCGTTTCTCCGTCAGGGCTCTCCACAAGGAGTTAACGGCAAGTGCTCGGCTGAAAAGGAAGGGATTTTTTAGACCCCACCCCCCCCAATCTTTTAGGTTTGGCAAGGAGGCTCCAATTACAAGCATGTAGCCCTCGGTCCTTGCGACCCCCCGACCAGATAAAATCATATATCAGTTGTCTAATCCTAATAAGTACAGAGGTGGGTACCGCCGCAAGGGCCATCCAATAGACCGCCTGTGATTCCAAGACCGATTTTGCTAAGATGCATCGCCCTCCTAACTTTCTTTTTAACTTGTAACCTAACAAATTTCAACAAATTTCGTAAAAACAAATTATCACAAGTTTTTACGTGACATGACTTTTCGTCATTGTAGTAAGGTCGCACTAAGTTTATGTCGGTTGGGTTGTGATTTATCAGTAAATTGGTGCTAGTTTATTAACTCTTAATTCCTACCACATTTTAGACATTGATTAGACTAGACGAAGATTCCATTCATGACGAAGTGGGTCCCTGCCTTTCTTGTTTATGTCTACACGTTCTTGACGTAGACGTGGAATGACCGTTGCTTTCGGAACAAGTGTCGCTTTATGTTGGTTGCTTTTTCCGTCAACTGTTACATATATTTTCGTCATGAGTCGGATTGCGAAAGGAACGGATTAAGAGACGGGAACTGCGAATCCGTGGTTGATTTGAAATCCAGGTCAATCACTCGGGGTTTCACACATTTGTACTTTAGAAAGCAAGAATTAATATTTTATTATAATAATAATAATAATATTTTATTATTATTATTTATAATAACATTTTATTCCTTTATGACTTCTAATACCAATACAAGGGAAAGTGTAGTTCCCCCTTCACCAATTTGTTACAATTCCATTGGTGTCCAAAAGGATGACACATGATTAAGAGGTTTGTCAAGGTGTAATCAATCCCCAAAAGGAAGAAAACAAAACCCTCCCTTGTCATGAAGGTAATGGTGACTCATAAAATCCTCCGGGGAAAAATCTAGTCAGGGAAGTGTCAGGGAATCATAGAAAAATCTAGTCAGGGAAGTGTCAGTGAATCATAGAATAATCTGGTCCTCAAAATACTTGTTTGTAATGCCTTTATGCAAGTCATGTCCATATAAAACTATATTTGGTTTTTAAATGTGTCTTGTCCACTAAAAGTCCAGGCAAA
>SNQJ01S0057836.1:47032-61683 GCA_010110895.2 Picea sitchensis
TAGTCAGGGAAGTGTCAGTGAATCATAGAATAATCTGGTCCTCAAAATACTTGTTTGTAATGCCTTTATGCAAGTCATGTCCATATAAAACTATATTTGGTTTTTAAATGTGTCTTGTCCACTAAAAGTCCAGGCAAAGGAATTTCTAGGGTGGATCTCCAAGGAACTTTAAGCACGACCCCATAATCATTGTTGACATCTTCTTTTGACAAACCTCCTCATGTCAATGATGCTCTATTCCATTACCACGCTCCTTCTTGGCCAGGGAGGGAGGTAGGTTTCCATTCTTTAAAAAGAAGATTGATTTAAACCCCACCATCCGTTATAATAATTATTTTATTGTGCATGGAGGTTGCTTTCCATGTTTTTAGTGTACGCAAGTATTAATATTGGTATTTCATTTTGTTAAGGGTTTTCTATGTATATAATAAGATCTACATTATTTGATTTAAAAGTATAAAATTGTTATATATATATATATATATATATATATATATATATAACATTAATGATGTTATTGTAAGATATATATTATTTATGTTTTGTTGAGTTAATTAAAGATTGAGTTATATTCAAAATTTTAAAAATAGCAATATATTGTTATAGAATAATTGTGGAAATAATAAAATAAACACATTTCAAGGGTAAGGGTTTTAACAATCGTTATTAAAGTTAAGAAAAAGAAGTAGAAAGATTGATAGATCTAAATGAACTAGTAGTGGTATTCACTACACTTTTATTATACATCTATTTAAACTAGCACTAATTCAGGGTTGTACTCATTATTATGATTTTTAATAATTTATTTATTTTTATTTTTTTTTGGTTAAAAAAGCTATTTTAATAGTAATGATTGGTACGGAGAGATTAAAAGATACGATGATTCATATTGAAAATATAAGTTTGGAAAGATCAAAAGATATGATGATTCATATTGAAAATATAAGTTCAATTTTTTTTTCAATATTTTTTTCAAATTTGATATGAACTTTGTTAGAAATTATAGTTATATTTAATGTCATAGTTTAAATGTTCTATGTTCTATGTTTTGTTTTTCGGCATGTTAAATTTATTTTTACATTCAAAAATGGATTTTAAACAATATAAAATAGTGATTTCATGTAGATTTATGTTGTTGGATTCTGGCGAAAAAAGCCAAAAGGTAGAACAGTTAGACAACGCCATATTTAATTGATGGAAAATTTAACAACGAAACTTTTTTCTTAGGGGTTTTGGTCCATTTTAAGATGACTCAAAATGTTGAAATTTTTAAAAAATTGAGTGAATCAAAGAAAAACTTTACCTCGTTGAAAAAAAAAGACACATCAAAAATGTTGAATTTGTTCACGTATTAACTCACTCCAAAAAGAAATAATGCAAAATGTATTAAAAGCTATGAATGTGTTGTATATTAAAACATTTCTAAAATGTGTGAAAGGACATGCAAAAATATGTTAACACTAAAAATAATAATGGTATTAGAGAAAGAGTGTTATGCTAAAGCTTTCAACAAGAAGTGTGAAATGTGTACATATCAAGAAGTAGATGTAAGAAATGTGTGCTTCTTTTAATAAAACTCTTTAGAATTCTAGTAGTATATAGAATTAAAATACATGTATTTTATAAAAAAAGGTGATGAGAATAACCAACATGACATAAGGTTGCAAGGCCATAATGAACAATCAAATCATGAAGTTGTTGGAACCAAACTTGCTGCAAGAATGAGGTATTTGTCGGGGGCTTCCATCCTTCAACTATGGGCTCAAGATTGACCACAATGAGTTCCAATATGTTGTTCCTTCCATTGGTTCTTTAAGATGCTCTAGTTCAAATATAAGTAGAGGGACAATTGGAAACTTCTCATAGCATGTGACCTCCAAGACCTTGGCTCAAGGCCAACTCCTCTTCTCATGTTGTCTTACTACTTGGCATGCCTTGGTTTCAAGTTGACAACAACTAGATTCTATAAAGTGTCCAAAATGAGGAGGTGAGTGCCTTCTGGGAGGCACTTTGTTCATGGTACATGACACACCGATCCAATAATCTCTCAACTTGTCCAAATACGCCACTTCCATCTCTACCTTCAGTGTATGCAATTGAATATATAAATATAGATGAAAATAAATTATAAAGTTATCATGCCATGTAAAAACAATGTTGTTTTGTGTAGCGGTGATAAATATTCCTTCCTTTTTTTCTAATGAAATACAAGTTTCCAATACTATATAGTAACTACATATGGGAAGGAATTACAAAACAATAAAAAACATGACTACAGAGTTTGAATAATGTTTCCAATAACCTAATCATTAATGAAAAATGACTCCAAATAATAGTAAGATCACATGTTTCCAATGGGACCAAGCCATGTGAAATTAGTTTCAATGCTTCTAATAAGGTGTGGTGCATATTGTCGTGGTTTGGAAATATATTGTTATAGCTTGGGAGTGGACATTATTGTAAGGAGACTAATAAACACGTGGAATTCATTATGCACACATTCATATATGGAGTACAAATTTATAGAAGGAAATGTGAAATGAAGAAGTATATCGATATGAGAGACCTTATAATGTCTCAAACAGAGAGAACCAGTAGATGTCATTCTTCTTTATCTCAATGTGAGACATTTGCATTATTTTCCATTGTCACATAGTGTTTGAAGGAGAAGGGGCTGATATAAGCAATATTTTTAAAATGTTGATACATCATCATGATATTGTTGTGAAGGTTAAACTTTGATATTTAGAGTTGATAATACTAATGATTACTTTTTTTTGGAAAAAGTTTGTAACTTTGTTATTTTAGAGGAGAAAATGTAATTTTGAGACATTTGCATTATTTTTCATTGTCACATAGTGTTTGAAGGAGAAGGGGTTGATATAAGCAATCTTTTTAACATATTGATACATCATGATATTGTTGTGAAGGTTAAACTTTGATATTTAGAGTTGACAATACTAATGATTACTTCTTTTTTTTTTAGGAAAAGTTTGTAACTTGTTATTTTAGAGGAGAAAATATAAAATTACATTTTGAAGTGCAAGTAGGAAAAAATATAGAGTATTGATCCATTCTAGGAAAACATATTAGAAAATAGTTGAATTAGTACATTTATATAAAAAGAAAAAGAAGAAAACAAAGCATTTGTTGTCCTTACTTGTGGAAATGTTTTAAGCAAAGAAACCTATTGATCTAAACTAAAGACTAATGTTACTGTAATAAAAAAAACCAATTATATTAGCTAGAAGAGTGGCCCAATATCAATAAAGTGTAACATCCCCATTTTAGTGAAATGTAATGTATTGTATATTGAAATAATAAAAATAAATGTGACATCGGTTGTGGGTGGACATAGACAGAGTAATTGAGGGCTGAGTTTCCACAAGAGAGGGGAAAGTCTAAGAAAGGGCCTAAGGGAGGGAATATTCATGGGTATTAATCAAAACCCCCTTTCATGAAATTGTTATTTTTGTGTTCAAACCTTCTAATTTCCTTTTGAGTGTATAAAAACCCAATCATGAAACACATGTAAGAGGGTTGGTGTGAAAAGTCACATCTCATAGTTATGAGAGCATGGGGGATGACTACAATCAACATTGGGGAATGTGGGTCAATTTTCATGGGTAAAAGGGAAATTCAAATGGCCATTGTAGGTAGTTTTTGCATGCATGTTTTGGAGGAGCAAGGGAGTTGTAACATCCCCACTTTAATCCCCATCTTGATTATGCATAATGTATATATGAATGTGGCTATGACCAAGCGATGTAATATGCAAAATGTATTTTATATTTTCAATAAAAGTAATGTGATGTCGGGTTCTGGGAATAAGGACAAAGATGGGGGCTGATTAATCCACAAGAGAGGGGAATGCCTGAGAGTGTCTAAGGGCTAAATAGTTATGAGTATTAATCCAACCCAATTTTCTGAATTATATTATCTTTTGGGGAAAAATTATATTTTATGTTTGAATGTATGACATTTCAATCATTAAAATCATGTAAGAGAGTGGGTGTGAGAGTCACATCCCATAGTTATTAGAAAGCATGGGGAAGAAGAAATCAATTTGGGGAAGTGTGTGAGTCAAGAAAGGCAGCCAAAGAAGAGGAAATCCATAGGGGTTGGGACAACATTTTTAGACAATTAGTTTTTGTGCATGAGAAGTAAGTAGAGAGCCAAAAAAAGAGAGAGCTCGGAGCTGGAATAGCCATGGAGGGAGAATTAGGAGCATGTTGGAGTGTTCTAGTGCATATTTGGAGTTGGAAATTGAAAAATTGAGTTTTCAAGCCTGAGACTCCTGAGTGAGTTGCATTGTAACAACATTTGTTTTTTGTTGGTTGCTGGTAGTTTTCTTGGCATGAAGTCCCCTTCAGTTCCTAGTTGAGATATTCCTAGTTACCCGTGCTAGAGAGACCTTGATAAATGAATGGAATGCCCAAGGGACTTATATTAGTGAAGGGGTACATTCCTTGGGTTCGACAGACTGAGAGGAAGAGAGTTGGTGGAAAATCAAGATAGTTGTAGGAGAATACCAGTGGGTTGTGAGTGGACAATGAGAGACCACCATATTTTGTGGATTAATAGCCTCATCTCAGGGGTGACTTACTATTGAGATTTGAAACATTAGGTCTATGGTTGGGTGGAACGTCCGTCCCAAGCAGCTAGTTGCACAAACATTTTTATAAGATAAGTGTTCTATCTTGTTGTTGTGTTGTATTATGTGTTTAATTATCATGTTTTACTCTGAGTATGAGAACAAAATTGTATGTTTCTATATTGGAGTTATTAGTTTCATTTCATGACTATTTTAGATTGTTGTAGATGCATTTAATTAATGGTAACAAATAATAGCTAAAATTGTTTGTAAATCGTAGCTGGAAGCTACAAGAAATTAATTAGATAGCATAATTTTTTATTTTATGAGTATTTTGCATCGTAATGTTCCTTAGTTGGGCTAGGGGATGTTACATTATGGTATCAGAGCTTAAGGTTCAATACTTAGCCTGCATGAGCCAACTAGCAGAACACTAGAGATATAAGTTGCAAAAATTTAAATTTCAGAGAATGTCTCTAATACATTTAACAAAATCCCCAATTTTGCAATGGAATTTGGGAAATTCCACGAGGAATCGAAGAAAATTCATGCCCAGGAATGTCGACCAGCTGCGCATGCAAGCAATTGGTTGTTGCAAAGGTTGATTAAGCATTTTCAAGACTGTAATGGGTTGAATTGTAGATTTGAAGAGAAACCATGACATAATTAGTGTAAATTCCCTAATTCATGAATGAAAATGAAAGAAATTCATGAGAAATTCAATGAGGAAGAGTTGAATTTCACATACAAGAGTCGAATTGACATCTACAAGGCCAAAATTGGTCGTCTTAAGCTTGGTTTCGAAACTGAAATGGTAGTCCGAGGAAAAATTATGAATTAGGCATTTTTAAAAACTGGAAACTTGGAAAAATTTGGGTACTTTTCTCTACGGTGATGTCAATGTGACATGGAAAAATAATGATGTGTACTACCACGATGGAAGGTACATGGTATTCAATATCAAATATGGCAGGTGATGTGGAGTCACGTGGCAGGGTTCCTGCCTGTTCTGCAGACCCACGATGAGATCTAGAAAATTGTCTAAGTATCAAGACATCATGGAGCGCGGAGACGATCGGATGTAGGGAAGAGAAACAATAAAAACCCGTGGACCCACGGTGAATTTTCTAAATTTGACTAAGTGTCAAGACTTCTCGAGTGTGAAGGGTACGATAGAGAAGAAGTGTAACATTTTGCAGAGAACAATAAATCGAAAGATTTTTTCTAAGTATAAAGGATCGGTCAGACAGGCGGGTTGATGGATATGGATGAATTGTGAAATGATCATAGAACTGCGATGAAGTTGAAAATCATCTAGGTATTGGATATCATGGAAGTGATGAAGCTCGAGGAAAATTCTAAGTATGGGTGTAAATTGGATATGGCGGAACACGACGATGCATTTCGTAGGCCATGGAAAAGTAACAAGAGTGGAGAATGGGTTATGAGCCATGACAAACTTAAGAGAAGTTCCTAAGTATGGATGAAATATTTTGACTACTGAGGTTTAATCCGAAGGTCATTGAGCATTGAAGCTATGTTGTTTGAGCTAATGTATTTTCTCAAAACTAAGAATTGAGAAGATAAATAGTCGATGGAAAGGTATTTAGGAGAATAATCCATCTATTAGCACAAAAAAATTAATTGAGAAGAAAATTTTGTAGTCAACTCAAAAGAAGATGACTAGTGGCATAAAAGGGCGGAAAAATTTATGCATTATTTTCCAAAATTGTGTGTATATTTTCTTTGTCTAACATAAATTTATTTGCTTGCACATTTTCTACACAATTGGAGGTTTAGAAAATCATTTTGGTTCCTATAAGAGAACCACAAAAATGGAAGATACCGAAGGGTCCTATAGTCATGAGGAGGAATTCAAAGGTATGCATGTCAACATGGGAAATGCCGAGAGTGAGTCTAATGGAAGAAGATGAAGGAAAGAGCTTGTAACTATGAGAATTATGCATAGAGAAGTGCATAACTATAGGGATGATAATGAGAATATTATGAAAGCTCAAGAAGAGATACTTCAAATTTTTAACATGATGTAGAAGCAAGCCAAGGAAGACTCTGACACTAAACAAGAAGCTAGTGCTAGACAAGTGGCATCATCCAAATCCCATAACATAAGGAATGAGTATGGGAATGGCATGAAATCAAGGAGTAGGAGTAGGTTCCATCCTTCTCCAAATAAATCCAATAGGATATATCATACAAGTTCAAGGCCAAGGAGCATCTGAAGTGTATCTCCTATCAGGAGACAGAGGAGAAGGCCCGAGGGAGACATCTTGCAAGGTGAACTCAGGAAAATCAAGCCACCTACTTTAAATGGTGATAATAGGAAGAGAGAAGAGGTGGAGGCTTGTCTATTGGAAATGAAGAAATATTTTCAGCTGCATGACTAACCCTCAAGGGTAGAGACAAAAATTGAAACCTACCACTTGCAAGGGAAAGAAACCATGTGGTGGGATGAACTTAAGAAATCCAAGCATCTTGATGAGAAGATGGTCTCATGGAGGAAGTTCAAAGGATATTTCTACGATAAATATTTGTTTGAGCATTACTATGAGAGGAATATGAAAGTTCTTTGAACTCAATATGGGAAGCATGATAATGGATGAATATGAGAAAAGGTTATTTGAGTTGTTGAAGTATATGGAGTTCATAAAAGATGAAAATTTTAAAATCCAAAGGTTTCTTAGTGGGTTACCCTATTTCTACAATGACAAGATACAATATGATAACCCAAAGACTTTGGAGGAGACCATAAGGAGAGCAAGGCATCTCTATGAACATAGCAGAGGGAGGCTAGTCTTCCAAAATACTTGGAATGAAAAGATGAAGGACAAGAAGGAGAAAAGGAAAATGTTTTAAGCCATCCTTTTTCAAGAACAACTCAAGTAAATTAGCGAGGACAATCAACCCAAAATGATCACAAGAAGACATATTCTTTGGGAAAAGGCCAAGGTAGCAGGTTGTACAATGTTAGGGATGTGAGGGGAATCACTTATATAGAGACTTCCCTCATGAAGGAGAAATAATGAGGACTATCCACAAGATTCCAGCGGATGAAATAGTGGAATACATGGGAGGAAGAATGCCAAGGATATATGTAGCCTTAGGAAACAAGCAAGAAAAATACCAGTCCCCCATGATTGAGGTGGAAGGTAAGATCAATAATGAGGCTATAAAATTTTTAATTGATTATGGAGCTAGACATAATTACATAAAATATAATATTATTGAAAGATTTCATTTGTAAAGGAGTAAGCATAATAAATATTGGTTAGTTTAGTTAGCCACAAAGGCTGTGAGAAAGATAAATGAATTGGTTAAATATTGTGCGACAGACATAAATGGACTCAGCACAAAGGTAGATATGAACATTATACCTTTGAGTTCATATGATTGTCTAATTGGCATGGATTGGTTGGAAAAATGTCATGCTATCCTAGATTATTACAACAATACAATCACATGTCTTTATGAAGAAGGGAAACAAGGAAAAATTCAAGGAATTCCAAGAGCTGTAGGTCTTATAGAGATTTCAGCCATGTAGCTAAAAAAGACTTTTAGGAAAGGATGTCAAATTTTTGCAACCCATATGGAAGAGGAAACTAGAGATAAAATGGTGAATCTTGAAGACCATCCAATCTTGAGAGATTTTGAATATGTTTTTGAAGAAATCCTAGGAATTCCACCAAAGAGGGACATTGATTTCTCTATTGATTTGGTGTCAGGAGCTGCCCTAGTTTCCAAGACACCTTACATAATGGACACACCATAATTGAAAGAGTTGTATATGTATCTAGAGGAAATTTAAAAAAAGGGATATATACGCCCAAGTGTGTCACCTTGGGGAGCCCCAATTCTTTTTGTAAAAAACAAAGATGGAACCTTGAGGTTGTGTATTGATTTCAGATAGCCGAATAAAGACACTATAAAGAACAAATATCCTTTTCCAAGGATAGATGATTTATTTGATCAACTAAATGGTGCAATGATCTTTTCCATGATTGAATTGAGATCAGGTTATCATCAAGTGAGGATAAAAGAAGAAGATATCAACAAGACAACGTTCAACACAAGGTATAGACATTATAAGTTCAAGGTAGTGCCATTTGGACTATTAAATGCCCCAACTGTTTTTATGTGTTTTATGAATGGAGTGTTCAGGGAGTACCTGGACAAGTTTGTAATTGTTTTCTTAGATGATATTCTCATATACTCTAAGTCTGAAGAAGAGCATGAGAATCATTTAAGAATGTTTCTAAATGTTTCAAGAGAACATAAATTGTATTCCAAACTAAGTAAGTGCATATTTTATCAAAAGAAGATCCATTAATTGGGACATATTATTTCAGCAGATGAGATAACAATTCATCTCGATAAGATAGAAGCCATTATAGGATGGCCAACACCAAGAAATGTGATAGAGGTCAGATCAATTATGGGTCTTTCCAGTTTTTACCGAAGATTCATAAAAGGTTTTCAAATATTGCAAGCCCAATCACTTCTTTGCAAACAAAGGGAGTACAATTTGAATCGAATTCCATGTGTGAAGAAAGCTTTCAATAGCAAAAATACATATTGACATGTGCACCAATATTGAAGATTGCAGATCTGGATGAATATTTTTCTATGTGCAATGATGCATGCAAGGAAGGACTCGTTGGAGTTCTCAATAAAAAAGATCATGTAGTATGTTACGAGTCCCATAAATTAAAAGAGCATGAGAGAAATTATGTTATGCATGATCTAGAGTTAGTAGCCACTGTACATGCATTAAGAATGTAGAGACATTACCTCATGGGAAATAAATTTGAACTAAGAATGAACCACTATTGTCTGAAACATTTATTTGGTCAGCCAACATTAAATGCTAGACAAACTAGATGGTTAGAATTTCCGAGTGAATATGACTTCAAAATTAAACATATCAAAGGCAAAGCAAATCAGGTGGTTGATGCACTCAACAAAATAGCTCATGAAGTGCATATTTCATCCATCAACATGTATATGACAGATTTAAAAGACAAAATTCATGAAGCAACAAATTCAAATCAACATTATTTGCAAATAAAAGAAAACTTACAACAAAGCAATTTACAACAGAAAATTAAAAAATATGAATTGAAAGATGATGGAATCCTCTTGTATAGATACAAGGTGTATGTGCCAAATTCCATGGAGCTAAAAAATATAGTTTTGAGAGAAATTCACAATATTCCATATGTTATGTACCTAGGATATAAAAAAATCCATACACAACTATAAGGAGCCAATACTTTTGGTCATGAATGACGAAAGAAGTGGCTAGTTACATAGTGCAGTGTCTAGAATGCCAAAAAGTGAAGATAGATCATAGACATCCAATGAAGCAGCTACAACCATTACCGATTCTAGAATGGAAGTGGGAAGGTGTCATAGTAGATTTTAATACAACATTTCCCAAAATAGTGAAGCAACATGATTCCATCATGGTGGTGGTGGACAAGTTCACTAAATAAACACATTTTGTTCCTGTAAAGACAACGCACAAGGAAAAAATTATTGCAGATATTTACATGAAAGTTGCCAGGCTATATGGAGTGCCTAAGAAAATAGTTTCAGATAAAGATTCCAAGTTTACATCAAAATTATGGCAATGTTTGTTCAAAGGCTTTGGGACAAATCTGAATCTTAGTACATCGTATCACCCAAAGTCATATGGGAAAATAGAGAGGACCGACAGGATAATTGAAGACATTCTTAGGATGTATATGATGGACCAACCATCAAAATGGTAAGACTATATCCACTTAGTGGATTTTTCCTATAATAATGGGTATCAAGCCTCATTAAAAATGAGTCTTTTTGAATCTTTGTATGGAAAAAGGTGTAACACACCAGTGAGTTGGCATAATCCAATAGACAGAGCCATCACTGGGCCAAATTTGTTAAAAGAAATGGAAGAGTAGATGGAAAAGATTGGGAAAAATTCAAAGGATTCTCAAGATAGGAAGAAAAGTTATGGAGACAAGAATATAGTTTTTAGATATTTTAAAGTGTGAGAACGTGTTTTTCTTAAAGTGAAAGTGAAGAGAAGTTCGATAAGATTGGGCTACTTCCCAAAGTTGGCAGCAAGATATTGTGGACCATTTGAAATCTTAGAAAAGATAGGGCCAATTGCATATATGATGGCATTTCCTGCATCCATTAGAGTGCATAATTTATTTCATGTATTATTATTAAAGCAATATGTGCCTAACCATAAACACATAATTGATTGGACTGTGATCCAGGTGGAAAATGAAGGGGATTTTCGGGTGGAACTAGTACGCATCCTGGACTGGAAAGTCAAAGTGCTTAGGAAAAAATACATGGGGATGGTAAAGGTTCAATGGACCTGTGACGACCCTGAAGATGCTACATGGGAGAATGAAGGAAACATGCAAGAAGAATACCCAAAATGTTTTGTCAATTTTGAAGAAAATAGAATGTAAGACTCCATTTTGAGCAGCTAGAGTTCCAGAACTGCATCTCAGATTCCTAGCCAACTACGTTGAGGGCCCTGATAAAATAATGGCACATTCCTTGGGTTATTCTTGATAAACAAATGGTACATTCATTGGGTTATCCTTGATAAACAAATGGTTCATTCCTTGGTTCAACGGGTTGAGAGGAACAATAAATTTTGTTTGGAACTGTTGGTGGAATTGTAAAATTGCAGAATTTTATTTTCTAATTATTGTGATGCAAATTTGTATATGTATATTGACATACTGTACATAGACTATGAAATAAAATTGTATGGGAGGGGAAATGTAACATCCCCACTATAATCCCCAGTTTAATTATGCATAATGTGGATATGAATGTGGCTATGGACAAGTGATGTAATATGCAAAATGTAATTTTTTTTCAATAAAAGTAACGTGATGCCACTTGCTGGGAATAAGGATAGATATGGGGGTTGATTAATCCACAAGAGAGGGGAATTCCTGAGAGTGTCTAAGGGGGGAATGGTTATGGATATTATTCCAACCTATTTTTCTAAATAACATTATCTTTTGGGGAAAACTTGTATTTTTTGTTTGAGTGTATGAGATCCCAATCATTAAACTCATGTAAGAGGGTGGGTGTGAGAGTCACATCCCATAGTTATTGGAAAGAATGGGGAAGAAGCAATCAGTTTGGGGAAGTGTGTGAGTCAAGAAAGGAAACCAAAGGAGAGGAAATTCATAGGGTTTGGAACAACAATTTTAGACAATTCAGTTTTTTTGCATGAGCAACAAGTAGAGAGAAAAAAAAAGAAAGAGAGCATGGAGTTGGAACAACCATGGAGGGAGAATTAAGAGCATGCTTGAGCATTATAGAGTGTATTTGAAGCTACAAATTGAAGAAATGGGTTGTCAGTTCTGAAGAGTGAACTATTGAGTGAGTTGCACTGTAACGATAAGTGTTTGTTGTTGGTAGTTTTCCTAGTCGCAAATTCCCATGAGTTCCCAGCTAAGAGATTCCCAATTACCTATGCCAGAGAGACTCTGGTAAACGAATGGGACACCCGATGGAATGAGATCAATGAAGGGATAAATTCCTTGGGTTTGGCAAGTCGAAAGGAAGAGAGATGTTGGAAAACAAGGATAATTATAGGAGAATACAAGTGGGTTGTAATTTTTCTAAGCTGTGAGTGGGCAGTGAGAGACCAACCTATTTTGTAGATTACTAGCCACAGTTCGAGGGTGAATTTATATTAAGACTTGGAACAATAGGTCTATGTTTGGGTGGAACGTTCATCCCAAGTAGCTGGTTGCATAAACATTTTTATAAGATAAACGTTTTATCTTGTTGTTGTACTGTATTATGTGTTTAATTGTTGTGTTTTACTATGAGTATGAGAACAAATTTATATCTTGTTGTAATGGAGTTGTTAGCTGCATTTTATGACTATTTTAGATTGTTGTAGATGCATTTAATTAATGGTAACAACAATAGCTAAAACTAGTTGTAAATCGTAGCTGGAAGCTACATGAAGTTAATTGGATAGCATACATTTTTATTTTATGAGTATTCCACACAATAATGTTCCTCGACTGGGCTCGGGGACATTACAGGAGTGGAGAGCATTAGATATTGAAGGAAACCATAGTAGGTGTTGTGGGAATCTTGTTTGGAGCTGAAAATGAATGTAGAAGAAGGTTGTTAGGCCCGTAGAGTGAAAATTTTGTGTGAGAGTTTCCCTAGAATAGTGAGTTGTTCTATGAGTTTTCCTATGGTAGCTAGAATCCCTAGAGTCCCCAATAATAGATATTCCTATACAACCTATGCTTGATCCCTGGAGGGAAGTGGGAATGCCTAAGGGACTATGTGCATTCAAGGGGGATCCCATTCCTTGGGTTCTATAGGTTGAGGGGAAGAGAGTTGGTTGATTGGGATAGATGCATGAAAACTAGTTGTTGTGAGAGACACCCTCTTTTGTGGATTCATATCCCTAGCTTAGGGGTGATTTGTTGTTGATATTTGGAGCAACAAATCTATGGTTGGGAGGAGAATCCATCCCCTGTAGTCAGTTTCACTTTTGTTGTAAAAAAATAAGTGGTTGATCTATGTTCTCTATTTTTAGTAATGGGTTTTATTGATATGCATAAACTATGAGTTTTTTTATAATTTATGTGTTGTTATATGAATGTTAATTTAGTTACACTCATGGTTTGAAACTGTTGTTAGATGCATGAGTGTTTAAGCATGTTGCATTTCATTTAATCTTAATGGTATCACAATTTTTTTTATGGGTTTAGTAGTGGGGGTGTAAGTTTTAAACCTGCGAAGTAAAGCAATGCATATAGATTCTTAAGAAAAACAAAAATTAATCAATGGCTCATTCACATAGTACACAAAGATTTATACCGGAAACCCTCAACCGGGGAAAACCTTTCTTATATTCATTATATCAAATTTCACCATTCACCATACAATATATACAATGTTTTTAGGTATTCCATAGATACCAAAACCCTAATCCCTTAATCCAAGATTAATTTAGAAAACCGAAAAAAAATAGAAAAAACGCCCAAAAAATATATTTTGGGGCGCTGCCCTGGGCTACCGCCCATTGTCGAACGCTGCACATAACCAGGGGGGATCATACCTGCCCCCCCCAAGAAGCGCCCAATGCACACGACACATCAAGCACTACTAGAGGGATCGTCAGACGCAGTTATCAAACATGACTCACCCTCACACACACATGCCAAGAATATAACATATACCTAACATTCTCCCACTTGTTGTTTTCTTTGCATCCAGGGGTTCATAGGGTTATATAGTCAACAATATAGAGCAACAATGCCCATTGTTACTTTACACCAGGAGAAATTTTCTGTGCTCACAGACTTTGTCAATAAAATTAAATAAATCTGCAACATTCTTCAAAGTGTCAACCTTTTCCAGTAACACCTTCTTTTCCTCAACCATGTCTCTCACAAAGTGATACTGAACATCAATATTCTTTGTCTTCAAATGATAAGTTGGGTTATGTTAGGGTCCTATAATCATAGGTAACTCGATTCTTTAACTGTTTTTTGGCGTTGCCCCTGTGATGAAGACATCTGTCTTGTTGGTCTCTCGGTTGTTTCCTTTTTCCCCTCCATCCATTTCGCTCGATCCTCCATCACCCTGCTGCATCCTTCATCCACCGTTGCGCTACTCACTCCCTTTGCCCATTTGTCCCGTTGGCTACTTCTCACCCGCCTCCCCTCCATGAATAAACAAACTTAGGCTAAAAAGAACAATAAGTTAATACTGTTAGCAATAAAATAATTTAATTAGATTAATTAATAATTTTAGATTAATTAAAATATGCTAGACTACTTAATAATCAATTAATCAATTAATAATTAAGTTAGTTGTTAATAATTAGTTTAGTTTGTTAGAATAAACATTAATAAAAACAATAATAATATTAACAATAAAACTTATAAAATAATAAACATATAAGTTAATATATATATTAAATAAAACATAATGCAAAAACAAACAAAATACAATATAATAAAAACATGCATTAAAAACGAAA
>SNQJ01S0057836.1:61693-74107 GCA_010110895.2 Picea sitchensis
AGGTGGTGTACTAGTAGTTTGTGTACTAGTAGGTTGTGTACCAGTAGCCTGTGTGCTACTAGATGGTGTACTAGTAGGTTGTGTACCATGATCCAAAGCGATCCATTATTATTTGTCTACGAGAAGGTCCTCCATCTTGAGCTTCCACAGCTCAAATTTTTTACCATTGAAATTGTCTATCTCGATTCTAGATGAGCTCACCATTCCTCTTTCTATACTCGAATCTCCACTACAAAAGCTCCCACTAAACCTAGGTTTATCACAGACCTAAGATAAAATTGATCTATCAAAGCCGAGCCAAACCATAAACAACAAAGGCATCCCTTTGAAGCCAAAAATGAACTCTGATACCACATGTAAGTTTTAAACATGCGAAGTAAAGCAATGCATATAGATTCTTAAGCAAAACAAAAATTAATCAATGGCTCATTCACATAGTACACAAAGATTTATACCAGAAACACTCAACTGGGGAAAAACTTTCTCATATTCATTATATCCAATTTCACCATTCACCATACAATATATACAATGTTTTTAGGTATTCCGTAGATACCAAAACCCTAATCCCTTAATCCGGGATTAATTTAGAAAACCACTAAAAATAGCAAAAACTGCCCAAAAAAAAAAATCGGCTCGTTGCCCCGAACCTTGTCGGCCCCGGAATATCGCCTGTTTCCAAATGCTATGCGTAACCAGGGGGGGCATACCTGCCCCCCCCAGGACCCCCTAGGAAGCACTCAATGCACACGACACATTGAGCACTACTAGAGGTATCGTCAGACATAGTTGTCAAACCTGACGTGCCCTCACACACACATGCAAAGAGTATAACATATACCCAACAGGGGGCACTACATAGTGGTATAAGAGATTTGGTTACAACACTAGGATTTTATGGGTTTGCTGCAACAAATACAATTTTATTTTGTGTGTAGTTTTTGGGTGAAAATTTGTTTTTACCCAACACATGAAAATCAGGTCAAGTCCCTAAAATATGAAATTTAATATGTTGTTGTTGTTGTTGTTGTTATATGGGGTTCAATTTGACCTTTAAATGGTTGAATTTGACTAAATGGATGAGTCGGTCTTATTTCACAAGAAATTCTAGTTCGCGAGCCCAAAAAAATGTGAAAATAAGCTAAGTGTCAGAATGTTTTGTCATCACCGATACAATGTGTATCGACGAGAAGAGAAGATCTTTTTGAGCCATCGACCAGGAAGCATTTCAGAGAAATGGAAGTAACTCATTGAAATATCGACAAGAAAAGGAGATAACTCACCGAAACGTTGGCGAGAAAAGAAAATAATTCACCAACAAAGGAGTTTTTGGTGAAGAAAGTGAATATTTGACCAAAACGTCGATGAGCAGAAAAGACGTGAAGTTTCTGCAAAAGGAGTTTTTTGGAAAAGAAAGTGAACCTTCTGTCGAAATTTTGGTGAGCAAAAAATATTTGAAGTCGTCGATAAGAGAACTAGAAAAGAGAATAAGTTGTCGAAATTCCAACGAGAAAAACAAATAACTTGCCAAAATGATGATGCAAAAAGTGAATAACTCACCGATGCGCTAGTGATAAAAGTGAATAACTTGTTGATACGTTAGTAAGAAAACAAAATAACTTGCCAAAAAACCAATGAGAAAAGTGAACAACTCATTGATATGCAGATGAAAAAAGTGAATAATTCATCGTTATGCCATCAAGAAAAATGAATCACTTGCTGATACGATGACGAGAAAAGTGAATAACGCACTGATACACCGGTGAGAAAAGTGAATAACTCGCCAATACGTTAGTGAGGAAAAAAAGGGGATAAGTTGTTGACGAGAAAAGAAAATGAGTTGTTGATGGGTCGACGAGAGAAGAGGATAACTTTTCAATATTTAGACGAGAAAAGAGGATAAGTCATCGATGAAGGAGAAGGAGAGGAAGAGAAGAGAAACAAGAAGAAGAAAAAATAAAGGGAGATAAAACAAGAGAAAGAGAGAAGAAGAAGAGGAAAGGGAAGGAGAAATGAACAATTTACAAAAAAACGTCTCAAGCCCAAAACTAATTTTGGACATAAAAAGAGAGTTTCAACTCAGTTTCAAATGAAATTTAAGAGGTGTGTTAGCAATTACGAGAGATAACATAATCGCAGTGAGGGCCACTGACTGATGTTGCTTTAGTTTTCTAAAAAACGAAAAATAGTGACTTTTGAAGATCCACGTGGTGCTTAGTAACCGGGGCCCAGATAAGGGTGAAAATTTTATAGATAGCTAAAAATGTAGGCATAAATATTTCCATTTGGGATGTTGGAAAAAATCAAAAAGATTTGGTGTGGAGATTCTCAAACAGGGGAAATTCCACTATTTTCGGGCACGTTTAGGGGATTTTTGAAATCTTTAGAGGAAAAGGGACCCTAGATCACCTATCCAGAAAAAATTATTTTGTCAACATTTTACCTACTCATCAATTCAGACAACTTTGTCTTGAGGGGTTTTTTACCAATTTTTCTCCGTTTGGGATAAAGTGATTTTCAGGAAAAAATTCTAAGTCTGGAGGAAATGAAAATGAGACAGACTGGAAAATCTAGATTGACACAGCGTTGGACTAAGTATGAGATTGTAAATCTAAGATTTGATGTGTTTTTCTAATTATGAATACTATCAGTTCCTAGTTTTCCTAGTTCTTTCCATATTTGCTTCTACAAAATATAGAAGTTATCCCTTGAGATTTTGGGTACCAGTGAAATAAGTACAAAAAAGAGTAAAATTGTTGATTTCAGAGAGACACAAATTTCATCACAGAAATGCATCCATCATAAAGATAATTCAGAAGGGAATATGTTTGAAAGATAAGAATTTTGATTAGTTTGTCAATGTTCTTGGAAAAATCAAGGAAAAAGGAGTATGTAGCTTAAATTAATGGCAATTTTACAATATGTTAACTAATAGGTAATTGTTGCATGCGTGTTTCTTGAAAAATTAGAGGTACATGCAAACATATCTAGTTCCTACATGAGGACTAGAGATATGGAGGATACCAGAGATCTTATAACCATGAGGAGGAGGTTAGAGGCTTACATGTCAACATGGGAAATGTAAAAAATGAATCCATTGGATGTAGGAGTAGGGTGGAGCTCGTTGAAAATATGAGAAGTTTGCAGAAATAAGTGAAAATATATATATCACAAAATGAAAGGATGATGAGAGCTTATGATGAGTTGTTATAGAGTTTAAACATGTTGTAGAGACAAGTAAATAAATATTCTAGCACCAAGAAAGAAAACAGTGCAAGAAAAGTAGAAACATCTAGGTATCATGATAGGAGGATGACCATGGGGGATCTAGGAATTCAAGGAGTGTTAGCAGACATCATCATCATCATCATTCACAAGGGAACTTGACTAGAATAGCACATGCACATTCAAGGTCAAAGACCAACCCAAGTGTGTCCCCTATTAGAAATCAAAGGAGGATACTTAAGTTAGATATTTTACAAGGAGAGATCAGGAAAATAAAGACACGATCATTTAATGAAGAGAATATGATGGGAGAGTATGTTGAAGGTTGGTTGTTAGGAATGAGAAAATATTCTAGTTGCATGATTACCCATCACATGTAGAAGCCATAATTGCAGTCTACCATATTCAAGGAAAAACATCTATGTGGTGGGATCAACTCAAGTAGGTTAAGCACATTCATGAAAAAATAATTTCTTGGAATCAGTTCAAGTTATATTTCGAGTAGCAGTACTTGTCAGAGCAATATTATGACAAGAATATGCAAGTGTTATTTTAACTCAAGCTTGGAAGCATGACTATGGATGAGTATGAGAAGTTCCTAGAACTTATGAGGTACGTGGACTTCATCAGGGATGAGAAGTTAAAATTTCAGAGGTTCCTGAATGGTTTTCCATCATTTTACAAAGACAAAATCCAATTTGATAAGCCTAGAACCTTGGAAGGCCGAGCACTTATATGAGTAGAAAAAATGAAGGCCAACTTTCCAAAAGGGTTGGGATGATAAGAACATAGGCAATATGGATTAAATAAATAAATTATTCAAGCCGCCTTTCATAAGAAACAACTCTCAATCATATCAACATCATTTGCCTCTCCTCTCTCTCATCATTATTGTCCTCCTACAATGACTCTCTAATTGGTGTTTGGCATATGCATTTTGAAAAGAAATGGAGTAAATCCTCGTAGACTCAAGGATATGGAACATCTTAGAAGCCCAATGATACATATTGGTATATAATTTTTTAGAAATTAAAATTGATATAGATATATGAAGAGAAATACCAAGAAAGACTTGTTTTTGGTAAAGAATAAAAACTACAAGCAATGTGACCAATTTTTTGTTTTTCTATTTTTTTTTGCGAGCACCCATAATATCATTGTATCCCATTAGGATATAAAATAAGTTGTAAACATACATGATTAAAATTTGTCTTAAGCACAATTGGAATCCATAATGCATAATTGAACAAATATAAAACACATCTATATTTAGTGATGAATCAATTTTAAAACTTTGTCTCATCTAAAGTTGTGTGTATTTTTTTTTGCCTCATGAATATATTTCCTTTAACTAATGTAATCATTAGAATTAAGAAAAATAATTTGTCTCATTTAACATAGTCAATTGATATAATATAATTAATTTCATATGTAAAACTCCACTCATCTAATTTTTTTTTTGAATGAACATGAAACTACTTTACTTTTGCATTATGTATATCTTGATAAATTAAAAGAAAACTACACTTGCATTATGTATATCTTGATAAATTAAAAGAAAATTACACTACTATAAAGAATAACGAATAGTAACATTCTCTAAAAATTATGAATGTTAATTTTATATCAAGTTTTTGGTTCCCTTAATTTATCTCAATATTGTGTCAATTACTAGAATGCTAGTTTGGGTTTGTCTTTTCAATTTTTCATTACAATTCTAGTATTTATTAGTTTTTTAGGATATTGAGAATGTTTTGAGCACTTACATAAAATCATATTTTGAGAGAGTTGTAGCAGGTTTATGCACATATGCATGTATCTATGTTGAAATAGACCTTAGTAAGGGTCTTCTAGATAAAATGATTCTCACATGGAAGAATTTTAAGTACACACAAGTCTTAGATTTTGAGAACACAAAATATTGGTGTAAGATATGTCATGTTTTAGGAAATTTACAAGCTACTTATCTGCATGCTTGAGTTCATCCTTCCAGGAAAAAAAAACAAATAAAAAACAAAGAGATGGAATCAATTTCTCGAGGAACTAAGTTTGGAAACTAACCTCGATAAGAATGGGGTAAATTTATACCCACAAATACCAATTAGGAAATCCACTCCTTTCTTGGGGGATAAAGTAAAATAAAATGGTATAGGAATTTCCTCCTCGAGGGAGGTTGTGGTAACTTTGGAACAAAAATACATCATGACACATATACTAATTTAGATAAAAAACTAGTTCCTTCTAAAAATTATGATCTCCTACCTTCCAAATCACACTTAGTCATTGTGTCTCCTTTTAAAGGAGTAGCATGAAGTTAAAAAGAAACATGGGAAAACAGAAAAATCAAAAATTATTTTATAAAAGGAAATAAAGGAAATGTATATATTAATGTAATTTTAATCATATAAATAAAATGTGCACTAATGTACTTACTTATATTACTTATATTGTAAATATGCACTTATATGCACATATAAGTGCACAATATGTAAATGTACTTACTTTTATTTATATTTCACTTTGAGCACTCAAAAATATGATTTTTTTCTATTTTTCAAAAATATGATTTTTTTTTATAATAAAATAAAAATTGTAATGTTTTTTTTTAAACAAAATACATTTATAAATTAATCTAAATTATAAAAATATATTTTTTCAAATGAAAGTAAATGATTCTATATAAAGTTATTAACATTAGCATTTTGATAAAGTTTAATTCAGTGTTAATTTTTCAAACTCAAAAAAATAAACCGGGATATAAACATTTATTTTGTTAAGCATGGATATTCACATTCTAAGTGATCCTTGTTAACATAGTTTGTTTACATTTAATTTGGTATATTAGGGTTTTCATTAGATCTTGGATATGATTATTTTCTCATTGATATTGGCATTTGAAATGATGCTAGTTAATACCATGGTTTTACATTTAATATAGTATATTTGTAAGTTTCGTAAGTTTTTCAAATATTCACGCTTTTCATTAGATCTTGTATTTTTCCTTAATTTTTTTTTAACTATTCATAGCATTTGTATTATCTTATGAAAGTGTTACATTTGTATTATCTTAAGACAGTGTTGTACATAAACCTTACTACTAGTTTGTTATTAGGGAAACTAGATTAGCATTTTTTCTTGTTTAATAGGCTTGAAAAACTATTGTTTTTTAAGACTATAAAGTATAAAGTAGAGAGTAACAAAAATTATAGATGTCTGATAAAAGTATAGTATGAGTCTTCCAAACATACTGATAACTAAAAGGAGGTGGGGCTACACCTCCCAAGCCTATGAAACTGAGAAAAAAGATAGAATAATCTGGAAAACATGAGAGAATTAAGCTAAAGGAGGGTGGTCATCCACCATAGGAACTCAGGGTTGAGGAAAATCTAGGTTGGTCAGGTCCGTTCTAGCTATCTTCTCTACCATCAAATTAATCTTGTGGTCCACCAACTTCACTTGTAGTTGCACATCGTCCAATAGGAGGATAATTTCTTGGTGTGCCTCATTCCTTTCTACCATAACTCTACCCATTAACATATTAAGATGTCAGTAGAAATCAATGGTCTTAAGATACCGTGATTCTCTATCTCGTGTGGAATGAGGGTCACGAACCCATGAGTGAGTGTTGTTATAGACATGTTCGTTGGAGACGAAGTTCTTGAAGACCCTGACATCCGCTTCAACCGGGTCAATTTCCGCATGAATTTCACATGGGGTGTGGGCATGGTAAGCGTTCACTGAGTCCTCTGTTGCAGAGATGAGTTGGAAGCTAGAAGACCTTTGACGATTTCCCTTGGAGCAATGATGTGAGATTTTGTGAGCGATGGGTGCAAGAGGAATATGATGGTGTTAGAAGAGACAATGCAAGGTAAGGGCCGAGGGGTCTGAAGAAACTAAGAGTGCAACAATGAATACGAGTGAGATTAAAGGGACAAAGAAAACGAGGAAACCACGGAGGAAGGTGGTGAAATTGACCATCCGGGTGTGAAGGGGCACTACAAGATCAATGAGAATTCATAATCAGGGTTGTAGAATCCATAATAGAAAATGAATGATTCTAGAGCACCAAGAGTGTGGGAAGTACAAAATAGGAGATCAAGTTGTACATGAAGGACGATGACAACCCATAGCTTAAAGGGGAATGATGGTGCATGTGAAGAAGAGAGGAGAGGTCGTTTAGGAGGTAGTTAATTGCGATCATGAATGACAGGTAATGATGCTCCTCGGGGATCAATCCCACCATTGGATATCGTCCTTGTCACCCGACGATGGATTTTTCCTCAACTTTATATAAAAAAAATTGAACTTGACACTTTTCCTCAACTTTATATAAAAAATTTGAACTTGATACTTTTCCTCAACTTTATATAGAAAAATAAATTTCACAATTTATTTAATTCATTGTACAAAACAATAAATCTTGAATTTGATTATTTTTCTTAAATTTGTATATCAAATTTGAACTTAATCATTATATACAAAACACTAATGCATAAAACAATTAATATTCTTATAATAATAATAATAATAATCTATTTTTAAGGTCACGGCCAAGCCAACACACCAAATTGGTGTATGAGACCCCCTTGTTTGTGGGACAAGGGACCCCCCTCCACCCAACGATTTGACTAGTAAAGTCTACGAAGGTATACATACCCTACCCCCTCTGGATTTGAACCTGTGACCTCTTAAGAGGAAACACATGTTCTTAACCCCTAAAGAGGCCCACATGTTCTTATACATAAATACAATTCAACTTATTCATAATGCAAATAACACACAAACATAATCATTTATTTATTAAGCATTGATATTTGAGTTTGCACTCATCTTTATTAATATTTCATTAGCATTAGATCTTAGATTTGTTTATTTTCGTTCACCTTATTTACAAAATTTGAACTTAGTCAATTATTTAGTTTACTTAAAAATAATAAAATTTTCAATTTAATTATTTTCTTTATTTTTGTTTATCAAATTGGAATTTAATCCTTCTTTTTTTCTCTAAATATACAAAACGATTATAATATTATGCATAGAACAATTAAGCTTTTTATAATCAAAGAACATCTCTAAGTTCCACTCACAAGGCATTCTCCCTAAAAGTTGCAGTTATGTATGCTTTTTCTTTTTAATTTATCAAATAAAAATGCTTAAAAAACATTCATGTGATATATATTAATTTTATTTTAGAATAAAATATATAAGAGATAGATTTTCGACCATATGATGACAAAGTGCTGAGTTGTCCCAATTTGGAGGGGACGTTCAATATTTAGATATTTTCGTTTATTTATAATAACATTTTATTCCTTTATGACTTCTAACCAATACAAGGGAGAGCGTAGTTCCCCCTTTCACCAATTTGTTACAATTCCATTGGTGTCCAAAAAAGGGCACATAGTGCGATCCGTTCCAGAAAGGGAAGAAAACCCTCGTCATGAAGGTAACAGTGACTCAAAATTCTCAAAGGAAAAGTCTAGCCATGGAAGTGTCATTGAATCATATAATCCTCTTTTCATGAAACAACTTGTGTGTAATCACTGCCTTGACTTTGGTGCCTTTATGCAGGTCGTGTCCAAATAAAATCATATTGGAATGTGTCTTGTCCATTAAAAGTGCGAAGGAATTTGTAGGGTGGGTCTCCAAGGATCTTTAAGCATGATACCATGATCATTGTTGACATTTTCTTTTGAGAAACTTCCTCATGTCAATGATGTTCTATTCCATTACAAGGGAGGTGGGGTTGGTTTTTTTTTAAGTTGATTTAAATAATACTTGAAACCCCATCATTAGCTACCATAACTATTTTATAGNCTTTTATTTTTTTTTCGTTTGATTTTGTCCGAAATTTGGTGAGGAATGGGTGGATCTGTAGATTTGAGTGACTAAGTTTGTATAATCGAAGTGCCCCAAGGGTTTTTCAACACGCTGAATCTATTTATGCATTCATAAATGCAATTTAAATAACAAAAGATAGCGATTTTGTCCAGATTTACATTGTCAGATTCCGACCAAAAATCCCAAAAGGTAGAACATTTAGCCAACACCCTATTTTATTGTTCATGGAGGTCGTTTTCCATGCTCTTATAGTGTAAGAAATAAAACATTCCATTTTGTTGAGTTAGTTGAAGATTGAGTTGTATTGAAGATAGCAACCCATATAATCATTCAAGGAATGACAAAATAATATCTAAAGGGTTTTAATATTCCAAGGATATTAATATTAAGAATACATATTTATTGGTGTGGTAGGTGTGGGGAGTCTTATAATTTCATGGGAAACAAGATTGTGCATTATGTATGGGGCTGGGGAAAGCGTCAGATAATCTTGCTAAATCATACTCGCTATGGTGTGGACTCCTTATAGCTAGGAAAATTGGAATCGGGAAATTATCTGTGTTTGGAGACTCAATGATAATTATTACAGTAGTGATAACCTAGTCTAATCCTAGAGGGATCAAGCTTCAAGGCATCATTGCGTGAAACAAACAGGTCCTGTCTCAGTTTGACAGGGTTGAACTCTTTCACATTAGAAGGGTACTAAATGGCGAAGCAGATGTGTGGAGATTTTTTCCACATCACTAAATCCCAGACTTATTATGGAAAATGGGGAATATTTCCAAGCCACAATCCCCTAATTTTTGAATATCAATGGGTGGTGTTGACGATCAAATCCATCGTTTAATGGCCATTAATGAATTTCAACTCCAAGGGGCACCCCACTAGGCCACACAAGTCAAGTAGATGGCAGTGATGCAACAAGAGCGAGAGAGCCCCTATGCTCATTTACTTCGGTTGGACTCACTCACAATTTATCAACTCGCAGGCACGGGGAGGGCTAATTGTTATGGGATTATTTCTAAGAGAGAGCCATCGAAGCTCAACTCCATAGAGGTGGTTTGGTTAAGGGAATGCTTTGTTTAGAAGGACAAGAGAAGGTGCTCAAGCTCAAGGTGTGGGAAATGGTGAGCTTTGGACTTAATTGTTGAGGCATGACTGTGGAAGGGGGAAGAAAACAAGTAGTGGTCTCCTCATGGACTTTATGTTGGTAATGTGGTGGAAATTTTCATTCTATTCTTGGTTCTCTTTTCTCTTGGTCTGTTCTCAAGAGATGTGGCAATTCCAACCGTCCGTAATAGAAGAATTGGGGGGTTTATCTTCAACTATTCTCTCGCCTTGGGGAACATAGTGTTACGTTCCTTCCTCTTAGAGATAATAGAGCACAAATTGAGGGTCAATTGGGTAGATATGGAAAGTGATGACCTCCATGAGCTTAAGTGGGTTTCGTACAGACATGATGAGATAACCCAGGATAACAATAACACTATATTGGTCCTTTCCTCTAAGGTGGTAGACTTGGAACACTCCCTCGCAACCTAGAATGCCAACATTTTTAGACTTCTTCTAACTCAAAAGTATCAAATAGATTCATTGGAAGAAACATGTGGCAGGTTGCATGATTTAGTAGTTTCTCAATGGATGGATAACCTCTCCTTGTCAAACAACTAGGGAACTCAAATCTCTAACCATGAAGGGGGAGTTGAGGTTAAGACAATCTTTCAAAATCAAGTTCCAATGGAAATTGAAGATGCAGGAATCCAACACATTTGCAAGGAGCAAGAAGATTAGGCCAACATGCAAATATAATTTAGTATGAATGTTTTTATGAGTGATGTGCATTTTTGGTTAGTTCATTAGGAAATAAACTTTATTGGAATACTTGTAACTCTTGTCTAATATTTTTTTTATCTCTAAATATAAATGTAAAACTATGCTAAAACAATAGATGTAACCATTGTTAGCCTCACTTTAGTAAAGTATATATATATATATATATATAAAAGTTCAGTTCCAGTTAAAAAAAAGAATACGGCCTCCCTATTTTAATATGATGTCCCATTAACATCTCTTTAAACTAACATCAGTGTCAAGTCATGCTCATTTTTATGATTATTGTTATCCTCGATACAAACAAAGTTTCAATAAAAAAATGTTACATAACAAAACTCAAATTATATTGAAATATTTTGAATATTAGTTTTTATCATTAAGAAATCAAAATACAAAAGGATGACCTACATCGAAAAAATTAATTTAAATTTTCTTTTCTTTTTGAGGGAAGTGGAAAAAATTATCATAATTCAGTGGTCAATCAATATTAAGGACAATCATCACTAGCTTCTATCCACGATTGTGGATTGATTCATCATAATTAATAAAAAAAATCACATCACCTAAAATGACCCATTGGTGGTTTGTAAGCGGGTAGAATTCCACTCCTACAAGATGCCTCTAATTATTGAGTTGTTAACCTATTTCCTTATGTCCAAGGAAGATGAGCTCTTAGCCAATCAAAATAAGTTTTATGTCTTACGCCAGGACTAAAACGCAATTTCAGTCTAGGTAGTATCTACAATAAAACTAGTAGTCCTGGGGGTCATCGTTGAGGCTACCTCTAGTGGGGTCATGCTGTTTTTAGTGATATTTGACCTTAATCTCATACATGAAACCAAATACTAACGCCAATTTCAATTTAACCTCTTTCCTAGAAAAAATAGATCAAATCATAGTACATATGCACACAAACACATAAAAAATAAATAATGTGATTATTATTATTATTATTATCTATTTTTAAGGTCACGACCAAGCCAGACACCAAATTGGTGTATGAGACCCCCTCCACCCAGGGATTTGACTGGTAAATTCTACGAAGGTATACATACTCTACCCCCTCTAGATTTGAACTTGTGACCTCTTAGGACGAAACAAATGTTCTTAACCATTAGGCCCACTACCTCTAAAACGTATGAAGTGTAATGTCAAAATGCGTTAACACTAAACAAAATAATGATTTTAGAAGAGTCTTATGGTAAAGTTTCGATAATTAGTGTAAAATGTCTCCATTTATAATTTTAGTAATATATATAATTGAAATACATGTATTTTATTAAAAAAGGGCAATGAGAATGATCACCATGAGTTAAGGTTGCAAGACAAAAACACTTGATATTGTTAGAAAAACAGGACCGCAGAGCAATAAAAAAAAAACAAATGTGGAAACAAAACACAGAAGATACACAATACAATAGAGACACAGATTTATGTGGTTCACCCAGTGTGGGCTACGTCCACCAGAGAAATTGCCAAGTCCTTCCTTTATTATTATCCAGCAAATGAAGGGAT
>SNQJ01S0057836.1:74121-105023 GCA_010110895.2 Picea sitchensis
TAACTTCATCTTCTTTCTTTCATAGTCTCCTCTCTCATAATACAATACTCGCCATAATGCATAGCCGCAATACTTTTCCCTCATAACAGAGGGTTGCCTTCTAGGGAAAAAAACCCTAACATAATTTCTACCGTTATATCTGTGACCTTATAATGAATGGTCCAGATTTACAATGAAATTACAATAGACATTTACAAGGCAATTTTTCCTTCGGGGGCTTCGCCCTTGAACCCCCATCGGGGGATGCTGCCCCTGAATCCCCGCTGGGGGCCCGCTTGCCCTTGAACCCCCACCAGGGGCCCGCTTTCCCCTGAACCCCCCAGCCGGGGGGATAGCCCCTCCGGACCCTGCAGAGGGGGTACCCCCCTCTTCACTCCCCCGCGTGGAAGAGTGTACATACTTCTGGGGTGTAAAGTCTTCATGGGGTATAAACGTGGTTGAAAGCAAGGACCTCTGAATCAAGAAGATAATTAGGCTCCACAACCAATAGATATATGAAAAGTTGTTATGCATAATAAGTTACAGAATAAAGAGTCATAATAGCGCAAAGTGTCCAAGGTAAATATCAATAAACAATAAATATCAATAAAAAAAATTAAATATGTGTAAGTAAGTCATAATAAACAATTAGATCATGAATTTGTTGGAACCAAACCCATCATGGGAAGGGAGTATTTTCTTTAGGAGGCCCCCTTTTTCCAATAGCAGGCTCAAGATTGACCACAATGGGCTCCAATATGTCATTTCCCTACATGGGTTCTTCAAGTTTCTTTTGTTTAGACATGGGTAGAGAGATGGAACCCTAGCAAGGGGTAAAATCCTCTTTTGCACACTCTCTTACTTCCTAGCCCACTCTATTTCTAGGCCAATAATCATCTGAATTTATAAAGTGTGCAAAGTGAGTAGGTCAGTTCCCTTCAAAATATACTTTGCTTATGGTATGTGGCACATTAATTTAGTAGTCCATCAACTTGACCAATTGCACCACTTCCATCTCCACCTTTCGCATAGGCTCTTGAATTTGTAGATATAGATGGGAACAGATTAGGCTATCTTCATGCCATGTAAAATTGTGTTGTTTTGTGCAATGATGAAAACACATTCATTCCTTGTTTTCCAATGAAATGCATATTTAAAATATTTCTCTATTAACTGCATATTTGGGAAGGAAAAATAAAAATAAAAAACCTAATAGTAATTATTTACATTCATGATTAAAGAGTTTGACTAATGTAACTTAGTCATTAATGCCAAAAAAATGACTCCAAACAATGATAAGATCACGTTTTTCCAATTGGACTAGGGCATGAACAATCAATTTTGATGCTTCTAATTAGGTGCAATGCATATTACCATCATCTGGAAATATAATGTAATAGCTAGGAATGGACATCATTGAAAGAAGAGTAATAAAAACATGGAATTTGTTATGCACACATTTTCCTATGGAGTACAAATTTATAAAAAGAAATGGAAAATGAAGAAGTATATTGATATGCGAGGACCTGTAATTTGTCAAAGAGACAAATCTTGTAGATGTGATTCTTCTTTCTTTTTGAAGCGACACATATGCACCATCTTCCATTTACATATATTGTTCAAAGGAGAAGGCATGAAATATAAGTTGTCTATGAAGGTTAAAACTTGATCTTTAGAGTTTCTGATGTCAATGGTTGCCTTATTTTTTTTGCAAAGGAAAATTTTGTAACTTTATTATTTCATAGGGGAAATGATTGTTGGGCCATGGAATTGTTATCCTTTTCCCCTATTTTTAATCCCTTCTTGCTTCCCCATAGCTTTGTATTAATGCTTATATGGGGGATTTAGAACAAATGTGTTTTCTATTGCATTTCTTTAGTATTTCATATGAATTATGGTTAAAAATTAGAGAAATAACGTATCTTGCATTTATCTTTGAAAGATAGTTGAATTTGTGATTATTGTAGAACCAGTTATCACTGATGTTTCTCCTATGTTGCCACTGTTGTTACTACTACAACTAAATATTCATGATGTGGGTACTTGATATTTCTTGTATGAGGCATTATTGAGTCTAAATATGCTTATCCTCAAAATATCTCAACAACCGAGGTCATACTTTTTGAGAAATTAAGTTTTTACGATTTTTTGTTACTCATGTTTGTTGTTACTCGCATTAACAACATCACCAAAAATCCATGTGCGAATTTTCAAATCCACAAAATTCCAACTTCAACCATCAACACCTGCCATGGATTTGGACCATCAACAACCATTTGTAACGACCACGTCGTTACGGCAACAAAAGTGACAATACAACAAGTAATATTTTTTTCTTTGCGTTAGGAACTACACACCACAATTAATGGCAAAATTATTGACACAACATCCAAGGATCATCAAGGCACCATAGCATTCAAAAACCACACATGTAACATGAAATTTCATGATGCAGGAGAATCTACACCCTCTTAACTTCTGGGCATGCGATAAAATCAATCGTCAAGTTACAATAAGAAACATCATTTTCAAGGTAAGAACATAATCTATTTGCCAAATTAACATATTCACTTATCGGTCATGCACGCAACGATCCAGTCATAAGGAAATCATGCAACAACATTGTGACAAGCACACTAGTAAACTAAGGCGTAACATTTATGCGTCAACTTAGTCCATGGTGCAAGCAATCCCAACACCTATTCATCAACATAATTCGAGGCGCAAGATAAACAATTTCAAAACCATTATACATTACATTAAAATTCATGCGCAAAAGTCTAATATCTAAACCATCATATATTACATCAATCCAAGGGCGCAAGTTAACTTGATTACTAAATCGATCATACAATGTCACAAGCTAAAGTGCAATGTAATCAACTTCAATTGTTTCAAGGCGTAAAAACAAACATCCACTAAACTTCAAGGCACGCCGGTAATCCACTGACCTAAAAATTCACTTTCATAATCGTTGCGCCAGAGTAGTTTATCAAATATTTCACGGCGCGTCAAGATCTATATACTCAATCAATCGACAATAATTTAATGGACACAAGAGTAAATTATCAACTTAGTCATGACGCAAGATGATCAACATTAAATTCAAAGTGGAAATCGAAAGTAAAAACTTCATCCTTCAATGACAACAAGGGTTAAGGAGCAAGTGTAATCACTTATTTTTAAGATCTGCACGTGATCTAACTACCGGGTAAGTAAAAAATCAACATAACTCGATGCAAACATTTATTATTAATCTCTTAATTAAACATAAATCATCATTATTCAAGCGCACAAAAACCCAATCGCTCAGGAAACTATCCGCCAACATATTTCAAAGATGAAGTAGAATGTATTAAGTTCAACGTGCGATTAATCACTTACTAAATCAACAATACATCATGATATTATTTACTTATGAGTAATCATCCACTCTAATTCTCAGGGTGCATGGTAATAATCAATCTATCTACGAGGCACAAGATAACTATCAACGCCACTAACACCATTTCATCATTTTAGTAGTGCAAAAGAAGTCTCGGTTTAAACTCATGGCGCATAAGCAATCATTGGTTTTATTTCAAGGTGCAAGGGAATCTATTTACTCAATTAATCAACAACAACTCCATTTAATGGAGTAACATGGTATTCCACTAAACTTTATGGTCAACAACAACAAGCGTGTAAGGTAGTGAAGGGATAAATTTTGGGAAAATGGGGTAATTATCACCTAAGGTCCATAATAAGAAAGTCAACAACTCCATCATTTAGAATTAGATAGTAAACATCATTATTAAAAATTCAACAAGGAGGTACATTTATTTATACTCATTTAACCTAACACTTTACCTCGACATAACATTTGACATTGGGATTTGAAAACTGAACCATAAAACTCTTACGAAACTAACAATCACCCCAGGCGATATTAACCTCGGTAAATTAAGATGCGTTACAATCCATTGAACCAATAAAGCATCAACAAATTCCAGAGTAATTTAAGGTAAAGGGATTTTTTTTTACATTCCTGGATAAGTTCGTCAAGGAGAAAAAAAACAACCTTTCAAGGAGATCATGCTAAATATGGGAGAGTATTTTTTCCACAGGGATCTTAGTGGTGGAGGCGCTATAATTTAGGAAGAAAATATATTTATGCCGAAAGGCGTACACCTATTGACAATGGGCATATTTATTAGGTTTTTAGTTCTTAATACGTTTTTTTTATGGACGAGATTAAATATCTCTAGAATATTCTTAGTCGTCACAATAAATGAATGGCTCTGATTTTATCCATTAACTTACCTAATTAATTAATTAATTAATTTTACCTGATTAATATTTTACATTTACCTAATCGTGTTTAAAAATTATGATGTTCACTAACTTATTGCCACGTCTCTACCTGATTAAAAAATATTAAGATATTAAGGTGACAGCGTTTCTGTGCTGGAATCACCAGCATTCGCCAATCAGAAGTTTAACAGCCGTAAACAGCCTTTCGGCGTTCACCAGCCGCGAGTTAGCGGCTGTGCTAGTTAGAGATTGAATCACTACAACGCACCATGCTAGAGAAGACACAACCAAAATAAGGGAAATCGTCTAATGGGGTATCACTACAGTAACGAGATTCAAGCCCAAAATCTGGAAATTAGCACTGAAATCCCTGTTTATGAAGTAATGCCTGAGGGTTTGGAATAAATTCTCCTTTGGGGTCTAACAAAAGGAGGTCTGAACGGTCCCAACAACGACCATGACTATCTGGTTTCCGTTCAAAGCGAAGGATCCCATCTCAGCAGTTCACCACACATCCGATGTCTGCCATTGAAAGAAATCGAATGAACTTATGGTGCCTGAAGAGGACGATGCGCTCGGTAGTCCTGAATAGTAGGCAGAGCTAAATTTCGGGGAGGTGCAACTACACTAAAGGATACGCTGCCCCCTTTTTAAAGGAGAAAAAATACACGCTGAAATAAATGCTGAGATATTCGCGCGACCAGTCTTCATGGTGCGCAGAGGTGGTACTGACCCTCCTCCTTCAAGGGAAAGGTGCCAGGGAGAGGCCCTTTTTCGGTGCAAAAGATGAGAACGAATCTGGGTAGAACCAAATGGCTGGGCAAGGAAAAACGAGTTACGGTAAAAACGAATAACTGAATATTACAAGCAGCATGGAACAAGTAAGAACATTGTTAGAGAGAGAGCATTCTAGCTGAGTTAGAAAAATAAAAGCAAAACGCTAGGTGTAAGAGAAATGGTTTTCTGAGTGAATGAAGACCTAGAACACATAACATTCAAGGGTTGATTCATTGTAATAAGCCTTGGATAGTTGGGTGAAAGTTCAAAATTAACGCTGAGGTAAGGATGAAAAATACATAGCAAAACGCAGAGAGAGAGAGAAATCACGCTGGGTAAAGGAATGACATCAGGCTTAAGCATATCTTAAACATGCATCAAGGATTCAAGATGACACAATCTACTGTTTACACAAAACCGATCCCAATTGTTCTGCGTGAGCAATATCATGAAATACTAGTTCAGTTACAACAGATATTTGATATACTTAACTTCTCAATGAATCCAATTGACAACATACATCCTACAAATTTTGAAATGAAATTTAATACCATCGCTAATTCAACCGATCTTCCCATGTGTATATATATATATACAAAAGAGTTTCCTCCTCTTCTATCAGAGTACAATTATAAGCTTATATTATGTTAATCAATCAATTACAATCACTGTAGCAATACATATGCAATTATAAGCTAATATTATGCTAATCAATCAATTACAATTATTGTAGCAATACATATGCAAGGAAAACTCATTGCAATGAAATATTCTTTGGAATACTGTAACTATCCATACAAGTATACAATTTATTCTTAATACATTTAACAACTTTAACAGAATTACCGCAATCGACGACGATGAGGTGAAGATGTACTCCCTCAATTGTGCTTCGTTCGACTCTTGCTAACCGTTGAGACCTCACCGGTACCTACCAGCCAACGCTAGGGGTATTCTTCTTCCCCCTTAGCCCCCCAAGCCGCAAAGAGACCACACACACGAACCAAAGAAAGTTATTTCCCAGCTTGCCTCACAAAGTCGATCTACCACTCTCTATTTGAGCTGGGTATCCCAACTCCCACAAGAAAAATCAGTCAAGAAAAATACGACAGCGTAACCTTACGCCTACCAGTCGTCATCCATTGCTCTTCCCTGCCATTCATTTTATAGATTTATTCTTAGTGACCTTCTCATTTGCACATTAAATTAATTTTATTAAAAATTTATTTAGGAAATATTCTCCCCTGTACACTTGTCAGCCGATCCCTTAGTTGCACTGGAATGTCATTAATTAATTAAATTAATTTTTCAATTTCCCTCACCCACCTAAAAACATTTCTAAAATGCTCCTTGATGTCCCTTTATTCCCTCACATTCCCTTAATGACTGACACCTTTCTTAAAGCTTAGTTGAGTTCAAATTTGGAAAGTTCTCTAGACTAGATTCCCTTCTATGTTCCACATTCCTCTTGTAATTAAGTTTCCCCTTTTTGGTTTAAGTTCTAAATTAGCAAGTTTCGCACATAGCAACAATTTTTTTTTTTTTGGATAAATTCTTTCTCTTTTAATTTTTAAGTTTGATGTTTCTTCATCCTGCCTTTATTAATTGATTAATTAGTTTTAGTCCTTATACCCCCAATTAGATCTATGCTCTAATTTCAATTAGGCTTAACAAAATAGTTTTTAAGGGAAATTATAATTAATAAACTTTATTCATACATAATTAATTTAAGGTCGACCAAGTCAAAATGAGATATTGTTTTCTAGGTACCTAGGTTCATTGACTCACCAATGTTAAAACCGCGACATGCCCTTCAAGATGCACTACGTGCTCCAAAGGTGCCAATTGTCTTTATTCATGTTTCATTTATGCAATGCGCTCTTCAAGACGCACTATGTGCTCCAAGGGTGTCTCTCGCCTTTTGACAGATTTTGGTAGACGTCAAGCCCTTGAAGTCAATACTCCATTAGGTGACCTTGTGGGAGACTAAGGGCCTTTAAGGAATAAGGACCCTGGCTTATTGCGTTCCCCTTAGAATCTTCGTGAGCGACTGTCTCAGTCTGCCCTCACGACATCATGGATCTATCGAACTAGGTAATCATTAACCTATAGTTCAAGCCATGATGGAATGCTAATAGGATGTAGCAGGGCTGCTGCCACACCTTTCCCTCAATATCTTTGGTTGTCGTGCATGACCCCTTTACTCCAAATGTGAGTCTGATTAACAAGAAATCGTCAGCCTGCATCCATCAACGAAATGTGTCAGCGATCCATAATCAACATCATAATATACCCATCATATGTCACATATGAAATAATAGAAGTACTCAAACCATAAACTGTCCACTCCCTGACTTGATTCAGACTCCAAGGAGGTCCATCGATGCCATCGACATCCTCAATCTATCCAGAGTCCTGCACACTCAGGATAAACTAGTCAATAGTACCTGCTGATACAAATATAATAAAATAACATATCACCATATCCAGAACATCATCATCATAATCCATAAGTGAAACAAACAATCATATAATAAACCAGATCACTTGCACACAAGTGTCCTCTGAGAATAAGTCAAGTCATGTGGGCACACAAGAGCGGGATGTTACATACACCCCCTCTTGTTTTAAACTTCGTCTTGAAGTTTCACAGTACAGAAGTGCAGAAATAAAGTATCTGACAATATCTAAATGTCTAGCTATCAAACTAAAATGGAAATTGTTGACGCATATCGTATGTGTCCTCAACCGACTGTGGACTATAATTGTCCTACTAGACTTTGACCTGATCGACTGTTCAATGTCGTAGCTATCGAATACGATGGTATAGAATGCGGATTGGCTCTGCTACGAGGGCACCCTCGTCCGACACTTGCAAGGAACTCAAGTCAATCACATGCGTAGGATCATTGATATAATGTTGCAACAGATACAAGAAAAATATTGTGCAACGCCTCAAACAATGAGGCATGGCTAGCTAATAGGCCTACATAATTATGGTCGATGCGATGCACATCGAAAAACCCTTCTATCGATCATGCACTTCTTCCATCCCTGTTCATATCATTTGTATTTGTTATTTCAATTATTGGATCGCTTCTAGTCCTACCAGGGCCCCATCCTCGAGTTGATCCCAACTCAAAGGCGTAGGACATGGTCGCCCATAAAGAAACTCAATGGCGCCATCTTAATGGTTCTTTGATAGTTGTTGTTGTAAGCCAACTCTACCAGTGGAAATAACTATTCCCAACATTTTTGTTGGTACAACACATGCAAATGCAACACAACCTTCCAGAGTTTGGTTGGTTCGTTCTATATTCCCGTCTATCTCCAGGTGATATGTAGTTCTAAGGTTAAGTCGGGTTCCCAAGACCGCTTGGAAAATAGTTTAAAATCGTCATATAAACACCGATCCCTGATCAGATACGATCCTCTTAGGCACGTCATGTAGTCTGACTATCTCACTGGTAAAAAATCTAGCTATAATTGGTGCCTGATATGTCGTACGCATAGGGATAAAATGTGCAGTCTTTGTCAGAGTGTAAACTACCACGATAATCGAGTCATACCTCCTTGCCATCAGCGACAATCCAACAATGAAGTCCTTCGAAATGACCTCCCATTTTGATTCTAGAATAGCGTGTGTCTGTAGTAATCTGGTCGGAGGTATATGTTCAACATTCACTTGCTGAAATTCTAGACATCTCGCCACGTAGTTGACTAGGTCTGCCTTCATTCCCTTGCAGAAGAATAAGGGTTTAAGGTCTGTCCTCATCTTCGTGACTCGAGGATGAGCCATGTACACTGCTCTATGGGCTTATTTTAAGATCAAACTTCTCATTTCGTCATTGGGCGGTACGTAAATATAGTTATTGTATCTTGCTAATCCATCGTTGTCCATAGTAAATCACTCAAATTTTGGTACCAACATGGTGTCTTACCCCAAAAATTCCTTAACCTCTTTATACCAGTCATCGTCGCTCTGTAGTTAGAATATTTTCAGGTAGATTCGTTTGAAGAGGTATCACCAAAAATATGCATGGTCTCTGACTCATGCATCTGTCACTATGTTCTTTGTTCCTTTTATGTATGTAATCTCAAATCATACTCGCTAAGCGGTTTTGACCAATGCCTTTGCTGCACGTTCAAGTCACCTTGCGTAAAAAATGCTCCATTCCATAGTGATTTTTTTTTTTTCGAATTTTAATCCAGTAAGATAGTGTCTCCACACATTCCAGGCATACTTAAAGACCAACCTCTCCCCAATATGCGTTGCGTATCTCTCCACATGCCTTCTCAATTTCCTTGAGATGCAAGTGGTCACTCTATTGCGTTGCATCAAAATTCATCCTAAGCCTTCCTTGGATGCGTCTACGCACACTAAGAAGTCCTCGTCCCTGTCGGGGATTTTTAGTATCGATGTTGTCATCAACCACTCCTTGAGCCTTTGATATGCCTCTGCACATTTCTAGGTCCACACATATTCTTGTTTTTCTTCTGCAATTTCGTGGTTGGATTTTCTATCCTCAAAACCTTCGACGAACCGCCAATAATATCCAGCTAAACTCATGAAGCTACATACCTCTGGTACATTCGTCAAGTCAGGCCATTCCCTAATAGCCTCCACCTTTGCTAGATCCACAACGATACCTTCGTTGGAGATAGCATGCCCTAAGCAATGAATCCTCGATATCATTATGACTGCTTCGCGTAATATGTTCTCTCGCAACACTGTAGTACCAAACATAAAAGTTCATCATGATCTTTTGTCATCCGAGAATATATCACAAGTCGTCAATGAATACTTGAACAAAATTATCCAAGTATTCGCGGAACACCCCTTTCATCAAGCTCATGAATACCCCTGGGGCAGTTTCCCGTCCCCACGACCTACGATAAATTCATGGTGTCCGAACCGTGTTTTGATAGCGGTTTTAGGAATAACCTGATTTTCAATCAGTCTTGAATACACCGTCACGCCCTTCATTTGCTCAAGCAAATTGTCTATAATTGGAAAAAGATACGGGTTCTTGATCGTTTCCTCATTCAAAGGCGATAGTCAAATACAGAGTCTTCCATGACCCATTTTCTTCCATATGAGAATAACAGGTGCACCCAGAGGTGACACCCTTGGACGTATAATTCCTAGGTCCAACAACTCCTTCAGTTTCATTTTAAAATACTGTAACTTTGGGTTCGACATCCGATAAGGCGTTCTTGCTATCGGTTCAGTTCCAGGTTTCTAGGTCGATGGTAAAATTCCATCTCTCCTTCAAGCGAAAAACCTAGTAATTTTCTTGAAACACGTCAGGATTACGCGTGCCACAGGAAGGTCCTTAAAATCCTTTCATCGCGCCCTTGTCGTTCAATGCTAAGATTTCATATAGATTGCTTCCTTTCGTATGCTCTTCTGTAGTACTTAGTTCTATCCAAACCAAAAGTTTGGTCGACGATCATGCTGAATGTTTCGAGCATCGTGGACTGGTGCTCGTTCTAGAGGTTATTCAGTGTTGTGTGAATCCTATGGGCCTCGCCCAAATCTCCAACTGTAGTGGGTCCTATCGATATGGATGCTCTAGCCCTCCTAACCTGACAATTGCGCTGGTGACGTGCTTCTCCACATGCCAGCATCCGATCTTCGGTCTAGTACTCCTGGTCCCCGAAGTAGAGCCACTAGCCCACCAGACTGAAACCTTGGTCTGTTCCGCTGAACAAGCCCAATAGCTGCCACTGCTAATGCAGTAGTCCCCTGTAGGGGGGGGTGTTTTGCTGAGGAAGCCGTCGTCGTGGTGTCAAGAACAAGAGTTTTATAGGCATATCTTGATACCAATATGCCTTGTATGGTTGGCATCTCATGCTGCTACGCACCAAATGTCGTCAGTCTAGACGGTCTTGCAGGAGTTCCTGCCTTGAATCCAAAGTCAATTTTTCCCCATCTATGAGGCCTACTGGACTGCGTCGTGCAATGTCCGAGGAATTTATATCCCTGCCTTTGCGAAAAACTTGAGTTAAGGCCGAACATGAACTTGTTGACCTCTATCTTCTTCGTGTTCAGATGTGGGGTATATCGGAGTAGCTCCAAAATTTGGTCTTGTAATCCGACACCGTACGACCACCTTATCATAAGGCGCTGAACTCATCGAGCTGGTGCTCAATGAATTCCTCTGAAAATCACTTATACTAGAAACATTCCTCAAATTTTTCCCATAACATGGCTTCGACAACTAGGTTTAGTTGAGGTAGGAGCGTCCTCTACCATAGAAGAACACTCCGCTTTAGCCGAATACCGCCATGTGGACCTTCATGCTGGAGGTCGTAACTACGAAGCGTGAAGCACATCGCCTTGCTCTCCATCCATGCCTCAGTAGATGAGCCTTCAGTGACACTCGTGAACCCGAAAACTTAATCTTTTAGAGTTTTCTATGAATGCAACCAATACTAGCTAGGGCACGCTGTGGACCCTCAGGGGTACAGGTGCCCTAACCTTGTCTCAGTACCGACGGTTAGTCAAGGTCTCTGAGATTTCCCTGGAAGCACCTTTCAGGCCATCCATATCCCTTACAACAATTGGCTCCTTCCCAAGGACTTGTTTTTACCCCTTGGGGTTTAGACTCCTAGGGCGTGGGCACTTCTGGAGGTGCCACACCTCCTTCCTCGACACCATGTTGTGAATCTCTGCAACATCCTCTAACCGTGATTACTGCATGGATAGGTTAAAATTTTAATTATCACTAAGTAATAATCAAGGGCTTAATTTAGTGGAGGGAATGGCTATCCACGGTCGCAGGGTTGAACCCGCTCTGATACCATATGTAACGACCACACCGTTACAACAACAAAAGAGACAATACAATAGGTAATTTTTTTTTCTTTGCGTTAGGAACTGCACACCACAATTAATGGCGACATTATTGATAGAACATCCAAGGATCATCAAGGCACCATAGCATTAAAAAACCACACATGTAACTTAAATTTCATGACGCAGGAGAACCTACATACTAAATCAATCGAACAACGACATAAGTCAAGGTGGAAACAGGTACCCTCTTAACTTCCGGGCACGCGATTAAATCAATCGTCAAATTACAATAAGCAACATCATTTTCAAGGTAAGCACATAATCCATTTTCCAGATTAACATATTCACTTATCGGTCATGCGCAAAACGATCCAATCATAAGGAAATCATAGACGAAACATTGTGACAAGCACATTAGTAAATTAAGGTGTAACATTTATGCATCAACTTAATCCATGGCGCAAGCAATCCCAACACCTATTCATAAACATAATTCAAGGTATAAGATAAACAATTTCAAAACCATTATACATTACATTAAAATTCATGTGCAAACGTCTAAGATCTAAACCGTCATATATTACATCAATCCAAGGGCGCAAGTGAACCTAATTACTAAATCGATCATACAATGTCACAAGATAAAGTGTAATGTAATCAACTTCAATTATTTCAAGGCATAAAAACAAACATGCACTAAACTTCAAGGCACGCGGGTAATCCACTGACCTAAAAATTCACTTTCATAATCGTTGCGCCAGAGTAATTTATCAAATATTTCACAACGCGTCAAAATCTATATACTCAATCAATCGACAATAATTTAATGGACACAAGAGTAAATTATCAACTTAGTCATGACGCAAGATGATCAACATTAAATTCAAAGTGGAAATCTAAAGTAAAAACTTCATCCTTCAATGACAACAAGGGTTAAGGAGCAAGTGTAAAGTAAAAAATCAGCATAACTAGATGCAAACATTTATTATTAATCTCTTAATTAAACATAAATCATCATTATTCAAGCGCGCAAAAATCCAATCGCTCAGGAAACTATCCGCCAACATATTTCAAAGATGAAGTAGAATCTATTAAGTTCAACGTGCGATTAATCACTTACTAAATCAACAATACATCATGATATTATTTACGTATGAGTAATCATCCACTCTAATTCTCAGGGTGCATGGTAATAATCAATCTATCAATGCCATTAACACCATTTCATCATTTTAGTATCGCAAAAGAAGTCTCGGTTTGAACTCATGATGCATAAGCAATCATTCGTTTTATTTTCAAGGTGCAAGGGAATATATCTACTCAATTAATCAACAACAAATCCATTTAATGGAGTAACATGGTATCCCACTAAACTTTATCGTCAACAACAACAAGCGTGTAAGGTAGCGAAGGGATAAATTTTGGGAAAAAGGGGTAATTATGGCCTAAGGTCCATAATAAAAAAGTCAACAATTCCATCATTTAAAATTAGATACTAAACATCATTATTAAAAATTCAACAAGGAGTTACATTTAATTTATACTCATTTAACCTAACACTTTACCTAGGCATAACATTTGACATTGGGATTTGAAAACCAAACCATAAAACTCTTACAACACTAACAATCGCCCCGAGCGATATTAACCTCGGTAAATTAAGATGCGTTACAATCCATTGAACCAATACGGCACCAACAACTTCCAGAGTAATTTAAGGTAAAGGGATTTTTTCTTACATTCTTGGATGAGTTCGACAAGGAGAAAAATAAACCCTTTCAAGGAGATCGCGCTAAATCTGGGAGAGTATTTTCTCCATAGGGATCTCGCTAGTGGAGGCGCTATAACTTAGGAAGAAAGAGAAATGGATATTGAATCGCTACAATGCACCATGCCAGAGAAGACAAAACCAAAATAAGGGAAATCATCTGACGGGGTATCGCTACAGTAACAAGATTTGATGAGGATGGTGCCTGAAGAGGATGATGCGTTGGGTAATCCTGAACAGTAGGAAGAGCTAAATTTTGGGGAGGCGCAACTACAGTAAAGCATATGCTTCCCCCTTTCTAAAGGAAAAAAAATACACACTGATATAAATGCTAAGCGATTCGCGTAGCCAGTCTTCATGGCACGCACAGGTGGTACTGGCCATCCTCCTTCCAGCATGGGCAGAGGCAATCCCAAAGGGCTGCGCATAGGTAAATGTTCAAGGGAAAGGTTCTAGGGAGAGGGAGGCCCTTTTTCGGTGCAAAAGATGACAATGAATCTGGTTAGAACCGAATGGCTAGGAAAGGAAAAACGAGTTACGGTAAAAACGAAGGGCCTGTGAGAAAGGAAAAGCTGGGTAAAAGATGAATTTACGGTGTAAACACGACTTGCCGGTGAGGGAAAAAATCGATGGCTAGGTAAAAGATACATTTACTGTGTAAAAACAAAGGTGCATTTACTGAAGATTACAAGCGGCATGGAACAAGTAAGAACGTTGTTAGAGAGAGAGAATTCTAGCTGAGTCAGAAAAATAAAAGCAAAACGCCAGGCGTAAGAGAAACAGTTTTTTGAGTGAATAAATACCAAGAACGCGAAGCATTCAAGGGTTGATTCGTTTTAATAAGCCTTGGATAGTTGGGTGAAAGTTCAGAATTAACGCTGAGGGAGGAACGCAAAATACATCCAACACAACGCAGAGAGAGAGAAAAATCAAGCTAGGTAAAGGAATGACATCAAGCTTAAGCATATCTTAACCATGCATCAAGGACTCAAGATGACGCAATCTACTATTTACAAAAAACCGGTCCCAATTGTTCGACGTGAGCAATATCATGAAATACTAGTTCAGTTACAACCGATACTTGATATACTTAACTTCTCAATGAATCCAATTGACAACATACATTCATACAAATTTTGAAATGAAATCTAATACCATCACTAACTCAACTGATCGTCCCATGTGTATATATATACATAAGAGTTTCTTCCTCTTCTATCAGAGTGCAATTATAAACTAAGATTATGCTAATCAATCAGTTACAATTAATGTAGCAATACATATGAAAGGAAAACTCATTGCAATGAAATCTTCTTCCTAATACCATAACCATCCATACAAGTATAAAATGTAATCTTAATACATTTAACAACTTTAACAGAATTACCTCAACCGACGACGACGAAGTGAGGATGTACTCCCATAGTTGCGCTCTGTCCGGCTCCTACATGATAACTGCTAAGACCTCACTGGTCCCTCCCAACTAACGCTAGGGGTAATATTCTCCCCCCTTAGCCCTCCGAACCGTAAAGGGGATACACACACGAACCAAAGAAAGCTATCTCCCAGCTCGCCTTGCAAGGTCGAGCTACCACTCTCTATTCAAGCTAGGTATCCCAACTCCCACAAAAAAAATCAATCAAGAAAAATTTGGCATCGTAACCTTATGCCTACCGGTCGTCATCCATTCCTCTTCTCTGCCATTCCTTTTATATATTTCTTCTTAGTGACCTTCCCATTTTCACATTAAATTAGTTTTATTAAAATATTATTTAGGAAATATTCTCCCACATACACTTTTCACCCGATCCCTTAGTTGCTCCAAAATTTCATTAATTAATTAAATTAATTTTCCAATTTCCCTCACCCACCTAAAAGCGTTTCTAAAAATGCTCCTCGATGACCCTTTATTCCCTCACACTCCCTTAATCACTGGTGCCTTTCTTAAATCTCAGTTGAGTTCAAATTTGGAAAGTTCTCTAAACTAGTTTCCCTTCTATGTTCCACATTCCTTTTGTAATTAAGTTTCCCCTTTTTGGTCTATGTTCTAAATTAGCAAGTTTCGCACATAGCAATAATTCATTTTCTAAGTTCTAAATTAGCAAGTTTCGCACATAGCAACAATTCATTTTTTTTTGGATAAATTCTTTCTCCTTTAATTTTTAAATTTGATTTTTCTTCATCCCCCCTTAATTAATTGATTAATTAGTTTTATTCCTTATACCCCCAATTAGAACTATGCTCCAATTTCAATTAGGCTTAGCAAAATAGTTTTTACGGGAAATTATAATTAATAAACTTTACTCATACATAATTAATTTAAGGCCGACTAAGTCAAAATGAGATATTGTTTTCTAGGCACCTAGGTTCATTGACTCATCAGTGTTAAAACTGCGACATGCCCTTCAAGACGCACTACATGCTCCAAGGGTGCCACTCATCTTTATTCATGTTTTATATATGCGATGTGCCCTTCAAGACACACTACGTGCTATAAGGGTTCCACTCACCTTTTGAATGATTTTGGTAGACATCAAGCCCTTGGAGTCAATTATTTTTTAGGTGACCTTGTGGGAGACTAAGGGCCTCTAAGGAATAAGGAACCTGCCTTATTGCATGCCCCTTAGAATCTTCATGAGCGACTGTCTCAGTCTACCTTCACGACATCGTGGATCTCTCGAAATAGGTAATCATTAACCTATAGTTCGAGCCATGGCGAGAGTGCTAGTAGGATGTGGCAGGGCTACTGCCACACCTCTCCCTCAATATCTCTGGTTTTCGTTCATGACTCCTTTACTCCAAATGTGAGTCTTATTAGCAAGCAATCGTCAACCTACATCCATCAATGAAATGTTCCAGCGATCCATAATCAACATCATAATATACCCGTCATATGTCACATATGCAATAACAAAAATGCTCAAACCATAAAAAAACCACTCTCTGACTCGATCCAGAGTCCAAGGAGGTCCATCAATGCCATCGACATCCTCAATCTATCCAGAGTCAAGCACACTAAGGAGAAACCAATCAATAACACTTGTCGATACAAATATAATCAAATAACATATCACCATACCCAAAATATCATCCTAATAATCCATAAGTGAAATAGACAATCATATAATAAATCAGATTACTTTCATGCAAGTGTCCTCAGAGAATAAGTCAAGTCATGTAGGCACACAAGAGTGGGATGTTACACCATTTTGGATATGGAAACAATCTTGTAATCATTAACAAGATTAGTTTCAATGGTTAACCAAGAACCTGAAAATTCTTGGGAAAAAGATCTTGGAGTTATTTATTGTTTGCTAATTGTTAGAAAAATATCTTGGAGTTATTTATTATTTGCTAATTGTTATCAAGGATCATGGAAACTATTCGTTATTTAGGAAATTGTTGTAACCACTATGGATTTCTTAAATCTGTAAGTGGGTTTATTTAGATATTTGTTATTTCTAGTTTCCATTAAACTTATGCATAAAAGAGTGCACTCTCTCCATCGTTCGAGGAGGACTCTTAGAGCAATGTCTGAATGACAATGGAATGATTTATTGAGGTTTTATTTTAATTGTAGTTTTATAATTTTTGTAGTTTGTGACTTAATTAATTCAATTGATTTATTTCCTTTTCATATTTATAATAGATTGATTTATTTTAATTAGCTTAATTAATTTAATTAATTTATGTTGATATAGAATAATTTCAACACTTTGTTCTATGGAGGCATGGCACACTCCAATAGAACATAGTATCGTGTAGCTTAGATGGTTTCTTTGATTTTTTGTTGTGTAATTTCATTATGAATTCACGTAGAATTTATTTAATTTAATTATGTAACTAGTTTCTTGATTCAACGTGTTTATGTAATTAGATTACTAATGCAAGGTTGTTTTTATATATATTTATGCAATTAAGTATTCATGTTGGATTTCATTTATTCATTTGTTTCTAATAAATGCATTTATATTGGGTTGCATTCTTTCATGCCATTGATTAACTGTGCTTAATGCAATGACTATATTTGTTGGTCTTGGTAATGCCAAGGATCATATTAGCAAGGATTAGGCTCTGATTTCAAGGAATTAGTTAATTTTTTTTCCATCAAGTAGATAATCAATTTCCTTTCAGCATGCGTGATTTATTTTCAACAAGCGTGGTGTGAATTTCAATTTTTGCAAGAATAATTTAGAGTTTCAATTCTGCAATCAGTTTTATTGCACATAGTTGGGGTTTCTTCGAGAGACAATTGAGTCATACTTCTGATATCTATGCAGCTTATGTATTTATTTTCAAGCAAGTGTGTGTTCCTAGAATTAGATTATCGAGGCTTATTTGAGAGACAGTTGATTCATACTCCTGATACCTGCAACCAATGTGTTTCATTTTCGAGCATGTTTGATTCATTTTCGAAATGCGTGACATTTACTTTCTTGCAAGTGTGATATTTAATTTTCTGCAAAAGTGTGCTTTCAATTCCTGTAACTATGGATTTCTATAGAACTTTTTCATAGCTTGAGAAATGTTTATACTCTTACTACAAAAGTAATCATTGATACTATGACTACAACACATAAATAATAGTTGTTCCTACATATAAAGTGCATGACAGTTCGCAAGTTCCATACAAACCCCAAATTGATAATTAAATGATCAATATTTTTAGTTGTCTTTATGAGAAATTATAAAGGTGATTAAAAGGAACCACCTTTTGTGGCACCGTTGTCGAGGAAATGTTAATGGTGCAATATTCTTTCTATTATTGATTTCATTTATTTTTTTTGTTTTGATAAGTGTGCATTTATAATGTTTTTTAGCATGTGTTTCCTTTCAACTTGTGGGGTGTGTTTATTTTTTTAAGGATTGTAGAATAAAATGAAAGAACTCAAAAAAACACCTGGTGTTGTAAGAGTCGATCATCGTACTAATCTCTTTTTCAAGTTGAAAAACATGTTACAAGTGCTACCACGACTGGTGCATCACTGCCTGCATTGTTGCAACATTGGATATGATACCTCAACACCGAGATTGGAATATTGATACAATACCAATGGTTGAACATTTACGCAACTCCGAATACAATGGCTTCATGTCTCTATTTTGTGTTGTATTTAAAACAATGGATCCACCAAAAATACTCATCAAGTGGTACAATGTATAATGGGAAAATACAATAATGCAGTAAGCTAGCTTACCCAATGATAACTACTCTTGTTAGAATGAATACCAATCAGAGTAAATGCCAAAGGATCTATATGTATTCTTGAGTAGGTTGGCAAGAGGAATAAGGAAATGGTGAATGAAAATTTTACTGAAGAAAGTGCAAGGGGAAGTAGAAGCCTTCAAGCTTGATGATAAGGTATGGTTAATTTCCATTATTTGCATCATGATGTATAATTTCATGGGTTGATTTGGTTCTTAGTTTCATCTTCTTCCTACTTTGTCCATGTTCAATCTTTTATTCTTTTCACTCTTTTCCATCTTCTCCACTTTATATTTCTTCCCCTCTTGTCTCTTGCATCATTTCTCTTCCTCATCTTCTTTATGGAATCCTTTTTTTCTATCGTCTCCTTTCCCTCCCATTCTACCCATTGAACCTTTATTTTTCATTGTTGATCGCTTTTACTGGTACATTGTCTCTTTGGTCTTAAGAATAATGAAAAATACATGATTGGTCAATAACTTGATGATGGTTCTAGTGTCATTGAATTTTTCACACCCCTCATCATACAATAATCTCAATTTCATAAAAAAAATGTGGAATTTATCATGGATAATGAGACACTCTGTGGATTTCGTCGAACGCCCATGGTGGTTATGTCAAGCTCTCATTTTCTCAATTTCATTACCACATTTTTGAACTAAATACTTGATCTCCTTTTTCTCTTGATCTTGGGTGTACTATTTTCCCATTTGATACAAATCTTGTATCATTCATAATGAAAATTATGAGTATTTACAATTTTTTATTTGAGTGTTTTTTACATTAAGGATTACATGGATAAAAAAATCACTCATACCTAGATCACCATTTGGAGTAAATAGCTTATTGAATGGAGTTTTGTGGCAATTGGATCATTGAGCCTACTATAAATAGAGTTGGGACATTCCTACTTTGGGGGATCATGCAATATCATTTTTAAAACTTGTTTCTCTCTAAAGTATCCCTTGAAATCTATTTCCTAACGCATATTGAATTTTTCAATTTGAGTATCAAACGAAGAAATTGTGGCCAAAATACACACTATGTGTCAAGCAGGAAATTAAGGGACAGAGTTGGGACAGTCTGTTTTTAGGTGACTTGATGGATATCCATTTCAAATATGTTCCTAATGTATATTATATTATGAATATAGTTTATAATTAAAGTGTAATCACTTCATTTTGATATCATATGAGAAATTTATGCCTAAATTACCAACTTCCTGTCTTAAATTTGCACCCTTGAAACTATGTTTCGTAAGTTGTTTATTGAAATGTTTGACCCATAAAATTTATTGTCTTCAAAACATGTTTCTAATGGGTATCCACACATGATTATTATTTCATATCCAATTGGAATCATGTTGATCCATCATCAAACAAAAAAGTTATATTCAAAATAGTAATTGTTGGTCTAGGAGAGAATTAAAAAACAACTCTATCTTGCAGGTTGTTCTTAAGAAGATTTGACATAGAATATTATGGATTTTTTAAAACATGTTTCTACTAGATATATCCCTATGCATTTAATCTCATATTTCTTTGGATTCACTCATATTGGGCCTTGAATGAAGATTTTATCAACAAAATACCACTGGGTAGTCTAGTTGGCCAACACTCCTCAACAGGTAAAAAAGTGATTTTTTCTTTTCTTATTCCACCTTAGATTTTTTTTATGAGCACCATTTTTCATTTTTTACGTATTTATTGGATGAAGAGAGACTGATAACCTCTCTTCCTCCATTATCTCATGTTTTATTGCAAGTAAGTGCCAATTTTTTTGCAAGTCCTAGGAAGACTAAGGGGGTCAATTAATGCACAAGTGATTCTTGAAGACAAAATTTGATACACAAAGGGGAATACTCTCCAGAAATCCTTCATATCCTGTAAAATCCTACTCTTGCACACACTAAACGAACTTATTCTTTGAGGACACTTTCTTGCAAGTGATCTGGGTTATTATACTATTGGTCATTTTGATTACGATTATGAGATATTATGGATTTGATAATATGTTATTTTGTTGTATTTACATAGACAAGTGCTAATGACTGGGTTCTCCTGAGTGTGCAGGACTCTGGACATTGAGGATGCAAAGGCATAAATGAAACCCCTTAGACTCCAGATCGAGTGAGGGAGTGGACAATTGGGGTTTGAATTTTTTTGATGTGACATATGTACATATGATTAGATGTTATGATGATTGATTATTATTGGTGACATGATTTGTTGATGGATCCAGACTGACGATAGCTTGTTGACCAGACTCACATGTGGAGTAGAGGGGTCACGAACGACAACTAGAGACTTTGAGGGAGAGGTGTGGCAAAAACCCTCCCACATCCTACTAGCACTCCCATCGTGGCTCGAACTGTGGGTTAACGATTACCTAGTTCGAGAAGGCCCAAGATGCCATGAGGGAAGACTGTGATAGTCGCTTACAATAATTCTAAGGGGCGTGCAATAAGGTAGGGTCCTTATTCCATAGAGGCCCTTAGTCTCCCATAAGATCACCTGGAGGAGTATTGACTCTAGGGGTTTGACGTCTACCAAATTTAGTCAAGAGGCAAGTGGCACCCTTGGAGCACGTGGTGCGTCCTGAAGGGAACGTCGCACAAAGAAATGGAAAGAGACGAGTGGCACCCTTGGAGCACATAGTGTGTCTTGAAGGGCACATCGCATAAAGAAAATTAAAGGAGACGAGTGGCACTCTTGGAGCACGTAGTGGGTCCTGAAGGGCACATCACAATTTTAACTAGTAAGTGAATAAACCTAATGCCTAGAAAACTGTCCCTCCTTAGGACCTAGTCATGCTTAAAATGAATGATATGATAAGTAAAGTTTAAAAACAAATTTTCCCTAAAACAAATGTCGCCCAACCTAGTGAATGTAAAACCTAGGTCTAAGAAGAACCCCTGAACACAAATATTTAGACATATAACAAGAAGGGGGTAAAGAAATTCAAACTTTATTTATTAAAGTAAAAAAAAATTATATTGGAGAATTAAATTTAAAAACAAGGGGGTAATGGTTTTTTTTATCTACTTTTGCTAATTTAATTTTTAGTTAAAAAGAAAAGAGGGTAAATGGTTGTTTTTATCTACACTTGCTAAATTAATTTTTAATTAAAAAGGAAAAACGGTAAATGGTTGTTTCATCTACACTTGCTAAATTGATTTTTTTAGTTAAAAAGGAAAAAGGGGGGAACTTAAAAGAAATATGAAACTTAAGGAAAAAGGGAAACTTAAAGAAAAGGGGAAACATAAAGAAAAAGATGAATGTCTAACTTAGTAAGGAATGTTTCCTTTGGAACTTTCTATTTATGAACTCAACTAGGAATTAAGTAAGGTGTAAGTCATTTAAGAATTCTAAGGGAATTTTGGGACACCGATGAGTGTTTTTAGGAATGCTCTTAAGTGGATGAGGGAAATAGGAATATTTAATTAATTAATAAAAATGATTTTCTAGTACAACTAGGGGATTGGGCGACATGTGTACAGGGGATGTTTTTCCTAAACAATTAATGAAAAATGAATCTAATGAGAATTTTGGGAATCTAATTACTTGAAAACTATATAAAAAGGATGGAGGAGGAGGAGTATGGGTCTCATCTTTTTGCATAACGTTACACTGCTGAAATTTCATCTTGACTGAACTTTCTCTTGTGGGAGTTGGGATACCCAGCTTAGGCAATGAGTGGTAGCTTGAACTTGCGAGGCGAGTTGGGTGCTATAATTCTCTCGTATTGTGTGTGTGGTCCCTTTGCGGTTTGGGGGGCTCAGGGGAAGAAGAGTACCCCTAGCGTTGGCTGGGAGGTACCGGTGAGGTCACATCGGTTGGCAAGCAGGAGTTGGACAGAGTGTGCGTGGGACAACGACTTCAAACATTTCACATTTGGCTATGGTACGCATGTGTGTATTGTATTGAATGGTAGTTTAAATATTTTTCCCGCGCCTTCAGTAATGTACTTCTACTGTGTTCAAGTTTATGTTTAATCAGCGTAACACTATCTAGATATTTAATTTTTATCTTTCAACAAATTGTCTTGATGAGCCCGGCGTTTGATCAGAGAAATTAAAGTCATCCCAACCTTATGATCGATGTATTTTGAATTTATTTCCCATAGCGAACCCAAACTCTGATTGCAATGACTTCTCTACGTTTGTTTTTATTGATTTAAAACGAAGAAAAAATGTATTTTTATCTTCTGTCCCTTATCCTTAAGTTATTTGTCTATGCATGAGTAGTTGTCCAGGATCTTAATTGACTATATTCACTCCGGTGCTTAAGACTGATATTTAAATGCCCTGATTTCCTGTGCATGGATAATAAGTGAAGGATAATTTTCGTCCATCTATCTATCCCTTACTTATCACTGTGTTTTTCTCTTATGATTAAACTCTGATCTCTGCGTTTCTCTTTTATGCATAATCCCTGCATCCTTCACTGAATTTTACCTCAGCGTTTGATTGATAAATTCCAGCGTATTCAAATGGTAAACCTCTACGCTTTTTATTGATAAATCCCAATGTTTTTTGGAATGGTAAATCTCTGAGTTTTTTTTTTTTATTGGTAAAACCTCCGCGGTTGAATGAGCATCTCTGCATTTGAATGAGATTAATGATGAATGATTAATCTTTGAATGATCAATCTATGAAGAAATCGTTTTTACCCATAATCGATTTTACCAAAATCGTTTTTCCCAAAAATCATTTTTCTTGTCTTATCACACAACATTCACACACGATTTTCCTGGCTTATTAAACAACATTAACACCATGAATTACTGGGCATGTTACACAACATTCACACACGATTTTCTTGGATTATTAAACAACATTAACACCACGAATTACTGGGCATGTTACACAACATTCACACACGTTTTACCCAACCTTTACTTAACCTTCACACCATGAAATTCAAGGTGATTTACCCATTGTTTTATGACTGTGTAATAGTTGCGTTATCACTGTGTAATGGTTGCGTTTGTGACTGTGAAATGGTTGTGTTTTTGACAGTGTAATAGTTGCGTTTTATGGCTGTGCAATAGTTGCATTTTATGACTGTGTAATAGTTTCATTTTGTGTCTGGGTAATTGTTGTGTTTGTAATTGTTGCATTGTATGCCGTGTATGACAACGATTTTCATTTTAGTAATAATGATTGTCTTCCAACGATCTATATATATTTTATAATGATTATAAGCATGTCATATGCCAGTGCTACCATGTATTAAAAGACAACGATATCATACTTTTATTAGACAACCATACCATATTTTGATAGACAACATGTCATATATTTAATAGACAACCAGATAATGCATTTAATAGACAACGATTGATTGTGGACAGTAATTATTAATGGACAACAATCTGTTGAATGTTGATTTATTATTAATAGATAGCCCATGGTTTTATTGTTGATTTCTTATCATTCGATAGCACATGGTTAGACAACATTGATGGACATGATTTTATCTAATGTATGATAGACAACTAATACTTCATCATATAGACAACTTTTTTATGATAGACAGTGAATACTTCATGATAGACAACTAATACTTCATCATATAGACAACTTGTTTATGATAGACAGTGAATACTTCATGATAGACAACACATACTTCATCAAACTTATCGTCATTCAAGCTCTTTAGTAGTAATTTAATTGAAGGTAGGACATATCAGTTTTAAAAAGATATGGTTCCAATGATGGTCGTGATCCTTACAACAAGTAGATTTTTTTTTTTTATATATCAATGGTTATATATATATGTCTTATGACTTATGAAAACAATAGATTAATTCTATTTTTTATATAGCGATTGTTCATTTATCCATCTTACATATCAGTCTTTCAACTTCTTCCACAATAGATTAAATGTTGTGATGGTAATAGAATAATGGCTTAACTACTTTGGTAATAGATTATTGGATTAATTGAAATTACAATAGTTCACTCATTCGCACATAGACATAATGATTAACAATTATTGATTTATGGTTTATTGGTGTAATAGTTAATAACTTGCGCAAGATTAATGGTTGAGGATTTAATACTTTATTAGTTAAAACAATTAATAGTTTAACAATTAATTGTTTACTATGCGCCTTGTGCCTTAAGTCAAACTATAAAGGGTGGTTGGTCATAGTTGTTTCACCACACTTGTTGCCTTGTAGGAAACAATAAATCCTTCGGTCAGTTGCCCAATTTAATTTTGAGTGATGTCACCTTGCGTCTTGTCGACTTGTTGCTTGGGTGCTTGGGTATAGTCTTCATGTATTTATTGACGGATGATTCGGTCTCCTAGCACGAGGGATTTAGCTTGGGTTAAAGGCCTAGATATGTTATGTTGCGCCATGGTTTCGATCACGCCTATCGCCTTGTAACGACGTGATTCCTGATGAGGGGATCATTACGCGCCTTGATGGATAGATGCGAATGATAACCTAGCCAGAGTCTTGTGCTTCCCGATGTGGGCATATTGTTCATTGTAATTGATGTTGCTGCTTGTTTCCATAGTTCCTTAATGCGATTGGTTTTGCGCGCCATAAAGGTTACTAGTTACTCGTCATCAAAGCCAATGTGTCAGTTTGTTGATGTTGTCCTTTAGCTTGTAGGCGTTGTCTTGATTGTGTCAGGTGGGTCGCCATTTTTATCTATCTATTGATTATCATATGTTTCGTCCAGTTGCATGATGTGCTAGAGTGATGGGTCATTGTTGTCTATTGCCTAAATGCATAAGTTTTGTTCATCATCAAGTTGTGTTGATTAATTGTTGTTGTTGATTGCCTTCCTGCTTAAAAAACAAAAACAATTTGCACTGCTTTGCATCACATGTAGTTGTAACAACGGGGGTCATTACATATGGTATCAGAGCCAGTTTGACCCGTGACTTGGGATCACTACGGCTTTCGTTGAGTATATGTTTTATTAAAAGGTTGCTAATTAAATTGATTGTATGTGTGCAGGTAATCATGGTTAGAGGACACCGCAGAGGAAAACAATAGGGTGCTAGGGGAGGAGGTGCAATGCCCCCAATAACATCCACGTCTGAGGGGTCTAACCCCTAAGGAGATGAACAGGTTGTCAGGCAGGAAAAAATAGTTGTGGGTGATGTGGTTGGGCTGATGAGGTACTTTCAGTGGATGTCTAAGGCACTGATCATACATATGGATAGAGATGAGGCTAGGGAACCGACACCCCTTGAGGGTCCACTGTGTGCTCCAATTGGTACTGGTACTATACACCACAAACTCGAGAAGGTTAAATTTCTCGAGTTCTTGGGTGCCCCGGACGGTGCAGCTGCCAAGGCATGTTTGGAAAATATGACGATGTGCTTTGCACTTCGTGACTATAACTCCAATATGAAGGTCCCCATGACGGTCTTTCAACTAAAGGGAAGCGCTTTTCTATGGTGGAAGACACTCCTGCTGCAATTGAACATGGTCATCGAAGAAGTTTCATGGGATTTTTTCAAGGAATGGTTCTGAGAGAGGTATCTATCAAAGGAATTCATTGAGAGTTAGCTCAATGAGTTCAAAACCTTGAGATAGGGTGGTCGTACGGTGCCCAAGTACGAGGCCCGTTTTATGGACCTGCTTCTATATGCTCCACACCTGAATAATGAGAAACTTAAGGTCAACAGGTTCTTGTTTGGCCTTAATGTCTGCATTCGTGCAAAGGTTAGGATTTTGATGCCTCAAACCTTGCATGATGTCGTCCAGAAGGCCCTCATAACAAAGGAGGAGATTATGAGTGGGGTTCAAAGAAGGACTCCAGCGATACTGGCAGGGTAGGTGTCATATGGTGCGTAACAGAATCAGATACCAGCTATACGTTTGCCAGGATATCGTGGCTTCCATAGAGGATCCACTTTCACTACACCTCGATGAACGATGCCTCAGTAAAATACTCCTAACAAAGCCCCAAAACAACGTCAACCACAACAAAAATAGTTTAGGCCTATTCAACAGAAAAGACCAGGGTTACAAGTTGGTGGGCCATCAGATTCTACTTCGGGTACTAGGAGTATTGGACCAAAGAAAGGGTGTTGGACATGTGGGGAACCACATTACCAGCGTCACTGCCCTGTGCAGAGGAACAAATCATCTGGATCAGTTGGACCCACTACTGTGGGAGATTTGGGCAAGGTCCATCGTATTCATGCTATTGTGAATAACTGTAAGGCAAAGCACCAGTCGACTCTGCTCGAGACGTCAGGTACCGTCGCTGACCAGACCCTTAGTATTTTGATAGATCCCAGTGCTACCGAGAGTTTCATTTCTGGTTCAGCGCTAAAAAGAATTAAGGTAAAGGTAGTCAAACATGATGAGTTTAGCTTTGTAGAAATCACTTCAAGAGCCAAACAAAAGGTTGGTGGGAAGGTTACTGGCTATAGCCTTAATCTGGGAGAGTTTTTCACTAGGGCCAACCTGTACGTCACGATCTTAGGATCTTATGACTTCGTGATCGGTATGGACTAGTTGGAATTGCATGAGGCGATACTTAACTGTAAGATGAAACAGTTGAGCTTGGTCGATGATAAAGGAGAAAGACGCGTGATTTTAGGGCAGAACCAGGGAGTTTCCCTGAGGTTCATCTCTTCCTTGCAGCTATGGAAGAGCATGCGCAAGGGATGTAAGCTTTATGCGGTCCTTGCGTTAAACGAGAAGGGAGTAGTGGAAGGTCTAGAACACCTTTTAGCGGTGAGAGACTTTGTGGACGTCTTCCCTGAGGAGTTACCTGGGTTGCCGCCAGAGAGGGAGTTGGAATTTACCATAGAACTAAAATTGGGGACTGAACTGATAACAAGAACGCCTTATTGGATATCGACCATAGAGTTACAAGAGTTGAAAATGAAACTGAAGGAGTTGCTGGACCTATAATTATACATCCAAGTGTGTCACCGTGGGGTGCGCCTATTATTTTCATACGAAAGAAGCATGGGTCGTGGAGACTCTACATTGACTACCGTCAATTGAACAAGGAAACGATCAAGAATCAGTATCCATTGCCAAGGATTGATGATTTTTTTGATCAAATGAAGGGTGTGACGATATTTTCAAAGATCGACTTGAGATCAAGGTATCACCAGTTACAAATCAAGGAGGATGACATCCCTAAGACTACCTTTAAGACGAGGTTTGGACATTATAAGTTTACTGTTTTCCCATTTGGATTGACGAATGCCCCAGGGGTATTTATGAGTTTGATGAATGGGGTATTCCAAAAATACTTGGACAGGTTCATCCAAGTATTCATTGAAGATATTTTTATTTACTCTCGGACGATGGAGGAGCACGATGAGCACTTGCCCTTGGTACTACAATTTATACGAAATAACAAATTGTATGGGAAGTTGTCCAAATGCTCGTTTTATCAATCAAAGATTCATTACTTAGGGCATGTCATCTCTGACGAAGGTATCACCGTGGATCCAGCAAAGGATGAGGCTATTATGGAATGGCCTGCGCCGACGAATGTCCCCAAAGTGCATAGCTTCATTGGTTTAGAAAGATAATATAGATGGTTCGTCGAGGGTTTTTCGAGGATAGAAAATCCGATTACGGAATTGCAGAAGAAGAACAAGAAGTTTTTTTGGACCTAGAAATGCATGGAGGAATTTCATAGGCTCAAGGATTTGTTGAAGACAACACCAATACTGAAGGTCCCTGACATGGATGTGGACTTCTTGGTATGCACTGATGCATCCAAGGAAGGATTAGGCGGAGTCTTGATGCAAGACGGTCGAGTGATCACTTACATCTCAAGAAAGTTGAGACAACACAAGGAGAACTATGAAACACACGATTTGGAGTTGTTATCCATTGTTTATGCCTTGAGATTTTGGAGAAACTACCTAATTAGATATAATTTCGAATTAAAAATGGACCACTGTGGTCCACAACACATATTTACGCAAAGTGAATTGAACGCGCGACAACGACGTTGGTCGAAATTTCTTAGTGAGTACGATTTCAAGATTACTTACATAAAATGAACAAGGAACAAAGTGGCAGATGCATTGAGTCAGAGATCGTGCATCTTTTCGATGATGCCTCTCCAGATGAATCTATGTGAAAATATTCTAACTGTAAAATTCAGCGATGACTGGTACAAGGAGGCCAAGTATTTTTTCGAACAAAACACAATGATGGTACCAATATTTGAAGGATTTACGTTGGACAACGATGGATTATTGAGTTTTAAAAATTGAATTTGCGTACCACCGAATGACGAGTTGAGGAGTTTGATCATAAACGAGTCTCATAGAGGAGTGTATATGGCGCATTCTAGAGTCAAAAAGATGAGGGAAGACCTTAAGCCCTTATTTTTCTAGAAAGGAATGAAGGCAAACATAGTCAACTACATGGAAATATGTTTAGAATTTCAGCAGGTGAAGGATGAACATAGACATTCGACAGGATTAGTACAAGCACATGCAATTCCAAAATCGAAATGGGAGGGCATTTTGATGGATTTCATTGTTGGATTGCCACTGATGGCAAGGAGACATGACTCAACTTTTTTAGTAGTCTACACTCTGACGAAGAGTGCTCATTTTATTCCTGTGCGTATGACGTATCATGCACTTGACATTGCTAGATTTTTCATCAGCACTATTGTGAGGCTACATGGCATGCATAAAAGGATTATATCTGATCGAGGATCAATGTTTATTGGACGATTTTGGACTAGTTTCCAAGAGGCCTTGGGAACCCAACTTAAATTTAGTACTGTGTATCACCCAGAGACAGATGGGAAGACCGAACGAACAAACCAAATCTTGGAGGACATGTTGCACATGTATGTGATGGACCAACATAAGCATTGGGAAGAATTCCTTCCACTGGTATAAATCGCGTATAACAACAATTATCAAAGCACCATTAAGATGGTGTCTTTTGATTTTCTTTACGAGCGACTGTGTCAGACGCCTTTGAGTTGGGATCAACTTGAGGATACTGAATGAACTTATTCTTTGAGGACACTTTCTTGCAAGTGATATGGGACACTCTTGCATGCACTGAATGAACTTATTCTTTAAGGACACTTGCTTGCAAGTGATCTGGGTTATTATACTATTGTTCATTTTGATTATGATTATGAGATATTATGGATTTGATGATCTGTTCTTTTGTTGTGTTTACATAGACAGGTGCTATTGACCGGGTTCTCCTGACTGTGTAGGACTCTGGACATTGAGGATGTAGAGGCATCTATGAAACCCCTTGGACTCCATATTGATTCAGGGAGTGGACAATTGGGGTTTGAATGTTACTGATGTGACACATGTGCATATGATTAGATGTTATGATGATTGATTATTATTGCTGACATGATTCGTTGATGGATGTAGGCTGACGATAGCTTGTCGACTAGACTCACATGTGGATTAGAGGGGTCATGCATGAAAAATAGAGACTTTGAGGGAGAGGTGTGGCAACAACCCTGCCACAACCTACTAGCACTCCCTCCATGGCTCGAACTGTAGGTTAATGATTACCTAGTTCGAGAAGACCCATGATGCCGTGAGAGAAGACTGTGACAGTCACTCATGATGATTCGAAGGGGCGTACAATAAGGAAGGGGCCTTATTACTTAGAGGCCCTTAATCTCCCATAAGATCACCTAGAGGAGTATTGAGTCCAGGGGTTTGACGTATACCAAATTCATTCAAGAGGCAAGTGGTGTTGGGTATGTGTTATATTCTTTGCATGTGTGTGTGTGGGCGCATCAGATATGACAATTGCGTCTGATGATCCATCGTACTAGTGATTTTTCTGTGCCATGTGCACTGGGCGGTTTCCTAGGGGCTGGGGGCAGGTATGCGCAGCATTCGAGGCAACGCCCCAATTTTTTTTTTTGGGCAGTTTTTGCTATTTTTAGCGGATTTTTCTATTTTTAGCGGTTTTGTAAATTAATCCCGGATTAAGGGATTAGGGTTTTTGTATCTACGAAATACCTAAAACAATTGTATATATATTGTATAGTGAATGGTGAAATTTGATATAATGAATATAAGAAAGGTTTTCTCGGTTGAGGGTTTCCGGTATAAATCTCTGTG
>SNQJ01S0057836.1:105033-129625 GCA_010110895.2 Picea sitchensis
TTGTTCATGATGGGAGGATGAACACCTATACCTTGGAGAAGGATGGGAAATCACATACCTTGTTTCCGGGGAAGGATAAGAAGGTGGAGCCGGAAGTGAGCAGTACAATACTTCTCATGAGTGGAAAAGAGCTTCTCACAGAGTTGGAGAAGAATGAAGATACACAATTCTTTGTTGTCAGGAAGCCAAGAATTGTCCTGACAAGAACAAGAGTGGACGACTTACCAGAGGAGATTCAGGAACTGTTGGGAGAGTTCGCTGATATCATCGTGGACGAACTACCTCGTTCGTTGCCACTGATGCAGAGTGTGAGTCACCACATTGACCTCATACCCGGACCTCATACCCGGAGCAAGTTTGCCAAATAAGGCAGCGTACAGGTTGACACCTCAGGAGAACGAGGAGGTCAAGAGGCAGGTACATGATCTGCTGGATAAAGGACTGGTGAGGGAGAGTCTGAGTCCGTGTGCCGTTCCAACAGTACTAAGTCCGAAGAAGGATGGAGGCTGGAGAATGTGTACAAACTCAGGTTGACACACCAGGAGAACGAGGAGGTCAAGAGGCAGGTACATGATCTGCTGGATAAAGGACTGGTGAGGGAGAGTCTGAGTCCGTGTGCCGTTCAACAGACTTCAAGTCCGGTTAAAGGTGGGTCGAGAATGTGTACAGATTCAATGGCCATAAATAAGATCACCATCGTGTATAGATTTCCACCGCCGAGAATGGATGATCGATGGATTGCTTGAGGGGCAAATTATTTTTCAAAGATAGATCTCAAGATCGGATATCGTATCCGGATGCTAGAGGGAGATGAATGGAAGATTTATATTCAAAACAAACGAGGGTTTGTACTAATGGTTGGTCATGCCGTTAGTTGACAAATGCTACCAAAGATGATGAGTGCAGCAATGATGAATGAAGTCCCAAGGAATTCATTGACAAATTTGTTGTCGTGTATCTAGACGACATACTATTGATTTTCAAAGAAACGTATACGAACACGCGGAGGCATTTGGCCACGGTGGTGAGAAGAATGCAGCAGGAGAAGCCACTGATCAATTTGAAGAAGTGTTCCTTCATGCAAACATAACTCTACGATTTGGGCTTTGTAATATCGGCAAATGAATTGAAGATGATCCCTAGAAGGTGAATGCATCGTGAATTGGCCATCGCCCATGAATGTTTTTGAGGTAAGGAGATTTCACTCTGCTTGGCAAGTTTCTACAGAAAATTCATTCGAATTTTAGTGGAATCGGGCATGTACCGATGGACACTGGGAAGAAGCGGCATAAAGTTTTCCATCGACAACGGAGGGTATCAAAGAAGCTTCAATTTGCTGAAGCAAAAGATAACAGAGCAACAAATTCTGGTGTTGCCATATTTTAAAAAAGACATTTCAAGTAAAACGTGATGCAAGCGGGTTTGCAATAAGAGAGGTCTTAAGTCAAGATGACAGACCTATTGCATATTACAACGAGAAGCTAGATGATGCAAAGCTGAAATATTACACGTACGATAAGGAGTTCTATACCATTATACAGGCATTGAAAAAGTGGAGTATTATCTCATACTCTGCTGAATTTGTTCTCAGACAAGGATTAATCATACATAGCCATGAGTCACAGAGAAGCCGAATCAAAAACATGCAAAGTGGGTGGAATACATAAAATTTTACATCGTGATAAAGCATTTCCGGATCACAATACAGAAGCCGACGCTTCGAGCAGAAAATGTTTATTGCCGCAGAATTCGTGGTCAAACTTTGGTTTTGAGAATCGGGAGATATGTATGGAGGTGACGGTAATTCCGGCGCAGGCATAATGAGTACCGAGAACCCGATCTCGTGGATAGGAGTCCAGCGGATTGACTAATTCGATCCAGATGGATTGTCAGTTCAAAAGGAAATCACCAGCATTCTAGGTTGCTCTATGAGAGAGAATTTGGTGAAGGAAAAGACAGGAGGCTTAGTGCGTCATTTCTGGACATGACAAGACCTTCGTCGAGAATATTATTACTGGTCTGCGTGCAGTTGTTAAGCGATTTGTTGACAGGTGCCTAATATGTCAACATGCTATATCGCAGCATAACACATGGTTCTATCAGCCATTGCCCATGCACCAGAGGCCACAGCCATTAGCATGACTTTGTGTTGGGTTTGCCGAGAACACAACGAGAGTTGATTCCATCTTTGTGGTGGTGACAAGTCTTCGAAGATGGCACATTTCATTCCGGGTCATAAGACCAACGATGCAACCCACATCACAAACATGTTTTTCAAAGAGGTCGCGGCGATTGTACGGACCGTCGAGGAGCATAGTCTCGATCTGACACGGGTTCAGGTCACTTTGGAGGACGCTTATGAAATAGATGTGGACCTGATTCTGGCATTCATTTGTGCTTACTCATACCTAAATCGCATTTACGCATCGGCGGTCAGAAGCTTAGGATTTATTATATTCGCGATGGAGCATCACTAGCTTGGGATCATATCCTACCACGTGCGGTAATTCACAGACAACGCATTCAAGCACCCAGGCTGCGTAAGAGCCCGCTTCAAATTTTGTATGGGACAAATGAGAGTTTTCGAGATCGTGAGTCGAATGCGTTGAAACCGCAGAGTGCTCGTATTTAAGAGTTCACTGCTAATGCAAGAACTTCTACACACAGTGAAGCAAAATGATTGCGTACATCTAATCAGAGTACAAGCCAGAGCCGCATCGAGAAAGAGACAACTTCTGAAGTTGTGACATGGTCTGCATTGCACTTGAGGAAGGAAAGGTCTCGAGGGAACATATAACAAGCTCAAGATGAAGAAAATCAGCCATGTAGGGTCCCGAGAAGTTTGGCAACGATTATGATATTGAGTTGTCGGATGGCATCGTGATATCTCTGATTTTCAATATTCGGATTTATACCCCTTGCCAGACCGAGGATGAAGTGACACCGAACCGTGGAGAACCAGTGGTCCAATGGCGAAAACAACTACCAGCCGCGGAAAAGCCACAAATGGAGTAAATTTTAGACAAGTGGTTGGGCAAGAAGACCGAGAAACAATATTTTAATACTCCGGGTGAAGTGGAAGAACTACCCAAAGGAGGATGCTAGTCAAACCGAGGGCAAAGGATACATCAAAGATGGGCAGATCAGGCAGGAGCCCGCGATGTGGTTCATGAAATCTTTGAGCCGAGGAGTATGATGCGTGAGCATCCACACTCATCGCTTGGTACAAATACAAGGAGAAAGAATGAAATGGACAGCCAAAGATCATCAAATTTTGAATTTCACCTTGTTGGGGTTGCGCTAAACATTAATGAGCTAATGTAATGAAGTGCACTTATGTTGTATAATAGATACGAAGGCATTTAATAGTTTTACGTTGTTAGATAGAAATTTATTGTAGATTTGATAGCTTTAGATCTCGAGAGGGCAAACGGAATATAGGCACCCTCCTTTGTACACATTGGTATTAAGGATCACATCTAAGAGAAGAGCAAGCAGGGAACTTGTGGAGAGCCCTCATGCACAGATTGGATTAATAAGAAGAGCTTTGATTCACTCATGACCGTGTTGTTTTCTCTGTGTATGTGCTATGTGTTCATGAATGTTTGTTTTCCATGTATGCATTTACTTTCTAATATGCTTGCATGTGATTTCAGAGGTTTCAACTGAAGTCTGAGAGAGAGGAGGGCTGTTCCAATTGTTTTCCATGAGTCGAGATTCCTGCATAGAGTGTTGTTGAATTCCTCCGCATAGAGGCGTCGAGGAGAGACTCACAGCTAAACTCTTATTCTCATCGACCAGAGTTGAATTGGGTTATTAGAGTCGTGCAGGAGAAGTGTGGGTTGAACCAGAGGTCTCAGTGGGAATTCTGAGCAGAGGAAAGCAGGGATTACCGTGACTTCAAGCGCATATAATTTCGAAGGACTCAACACTTCGAGAATTGTTGAAGTTAGAGCGTGAGCAGTTTGCACAATTAAGGTCTTTGAAGGAGTCAGAGAATAAAATCTCAAGAGGGATAGTCTGCGGAGAACGCATTGGAGCATACCCAGGAAGGATTTGAACCGGAAGCACTTTAAAGCGGAGGATATTTTCAAAGAAGAGAACCGACGATCAAAGTTCGCGGAGGTGAATCACGAGATCCCACTGACCATCCGACGTCGGGAAAGAGTTGCGCAGGAGTTGTCCAAAGGCGCAGGAGAGAACTGTCCATCGGATCTCGGCCCATCGGAGTTCAGGGTTCGACATTTTGCGAGGTAAGTGTTTTGTGACTTGTAAAATCGTTGGAATCGTGGATTTCCGAAGCTGATTTCCGGGCCGCTGGATCGTGAAACTAAACATGGTATCGGATCCCAGAGATCTGGATCTCAGAGAATGCAGTATTCCTCGACGCCACGAATCGCTGCATCGCCGGATTTGTGATCCGTGAACTGGCGACGGTCATGGGGCCGCGGTTTCTAGTGGAGTACAAGTGGAAGCACATCGGCATATTGGGATCGAAGTGCCGATAGAAGGAAGAGGTGGAAGTGTCGAATCCACACGTGCCATCACATATCAGCATATCGGAGTTCAGGGTTCAGGGATTCATAGTGTAAGTGAATCATGACATTGCAAGTGCCGACTGAGCAGGGAATTCGAGCAAACGTAGTGTTGATCAAGGACCCATCTAGGTTCGTGGTTTGATTTGCATGAGAATTGTGTCAATAGGATTCGCGAAATTGCTAAGTTTGATTTCCCGACAAGCACAGGGGGGAGATCGCCGAGGAGTTAGTTGTGGGTATTAAGAACTCCCAACAGGGGGTTAAAGAGTACTTTAACTCTTCTGTTTCATGTGTGAAGAAGGTCCGTGGAGCGACATGGCAGATCGCCTTTTGCACCATAGTACACCAAATTACCAGCACACACAAGCATCGGTATACACAAAACTACTAGTACACTAGCCATCGGCATTTGAAGGAAGCTCTGGGAGAAGTTGACGTAAGAGAAAGGAGTACTATTCGACTTGCCCCATGCATTCGGCTTTGTTGAATGTCTCGCGAGAATCTATAGCCAAGGAACTATGGTGATAAGTTGGGGAATTTGTATCAACTGGGGCCCCTTGGTAAATAAGTTGTTTCTTCGAAATAACTTGTATCATATTAGGATGGAAGGGAGATTCTGTGGACAAAACATCTAAATGCCTTTAATACTCGTAAGTCAACTTGTCTCTGTAATATTATGACTATGTAAGAAGATAAGTGTATTACTTTGTTTATGTTCTTTGCCGCACTTTGGATAATCTCGTTGTAGCAATTGTGTACCACTCAATCTACATTGAAGCATGAGGGATGTAGCTCATCCTTGTTATCTGAAGAGATGAGGAAAAAAAGAATGGATGATCACAACACATATGCTTTTATTTGTAAGAGGGTGTACCCAAGGCAAATCCCTGGTAAGCCTTCGGGTGGAGATCTAAATATATAGGTAGATTTAGGTCTCTGTGAAAATCTTTGAGAAATGTTGGAAGTGTGGTAAAACAGGCATTATAAGAAATATTGCAAGTCTAAGAAGGTTGAAAAACTAAAAGGATCTAATAGCGGCCTCTTCCATAGAGAGGCAAAACTTCCACCTAAGAAGGATGTGATGTTTACCTAGCATCGACAAATACACATGCAGACTGATGTATGGTTGATCGACTTTGGTATGTCATACCATATGACTCCTCATAGGAGTGTTTCTCCTAATATGAAAAATATGATGGTGGTGATGTATTCCTAGAGATGACTCGACAACAAAAACTTTGGGACGTGGAAGGGTTAAGTCATCGCTAAAAGATGGAAGGATTAGAACACTCGGGTTCCCTGCATTCCAAAACTATCTAGGGAGCCTAATATCCTAGCAAGATGGATGATGCAGAGTGGGATAATCGATTTGGAAAGAACACTTGCAAGATGGCACGAGGAGCAATGATGTTGATGAAAGGAGTTCTAAGTAGGAAACTGCATGTTGTTAAAGCACTTATACCAATGGGTAATAGTTATGTTGTCCCCTAAATGAGAAATAAGAAGACAAGACAAATATTGTCCCTGGAAAGACCTGTGTTGTGGCATCAAAGATTGGAACATATTGGATAAAAGGGCCTTCAAACACTATACCTGCGAAAGGCTGCATGGTTGAAGGTATGTCTAATTGCACTTTGGATTTTGATTTTCTTGAACATTGCATATATGGTAAACAAAATTGGAGTAAGATTCTCATCTAGTGCCATAAGAGCAAAGAGAATCTTAGATTTGATACGTTGATGTGTTTGGACCCATTCCTATTCCATCCCTAGGTAAATCTATATGTATTATGTCATTCATAGATGATTTTTCAAGAACACATGGATTTATTTTCTTAGGAAAGAAATATGGAGGTATTTGATAAACTTAAAGAGTTTATTCGCAGAAAATCGCATTGCAGAAGAAAATAAAGGTATTGGAGAATAGATAATGGTGGAGAATTTAATGAAATGAATTTGAAGAATTCTATAAGAAGTGTGGTATAGCAAGGAAGAAGATCACTTCCATACACTCCTCAACGTAATGGAGTTGCGTAGCGATGAATAGGACACTTGAAAACTGGTGAGCATGCCTAACTAAGTCAAGTTAGGACAAGAATTCGCAGGTAGTGGGTACAACATGTTAATGGTCAATCGGACGCCTTCATCAACGTTGGATGATCAAAATCCATATGATAAGTGTATGGTCTGGAAAGAAACCCTTCTTCAACATCTTAGAGTGTTTGGTTGTGATGTTTATGTACATGTTCCAAAGGAAAATAGATAAGTTGGACAAAAGCGCTTGGGAAAAGTGTATCTTTATTGGTTATAGAGATGGGGTGAAAGGTTATAAGTTTTGGAACCCAAAACCAAGAATTGTTTATAGCTCCAGATGTTGTTTTCAGAGAGGTAAAAGATGTGTCCAAACATAATTCCTACCAACACAAGATGAACCCGAGAAAATAGATCTTGAGTTGGATGATGCAAAATTCGAATCATCTGAAGAAGAGAAGCAAGGTAAGAAGAAGAACCTCATACCCCAAAGATTGAGGAGATCGAGAGAAATAAGACAACCGTGAAGGCATAGTCCAATTGCTTTCCTGCTCCACTTTTTGTTTCATTCATTATCGATGATGAGATCCCATAACTGCCAAAAAGTAGTGAATTCATAGGATAGTAACTATGGAAGAAGGCCATGGTTGAAGAAATGGATGCCTGGATAAGAATGAGGCATGGATATAGTTGAGCTAAGCAAATAGAAGAAAATATGCTATAGCAAATGGTTGCTTAAGAAGAAGTTTAATGCAAAAGGAAAAGTGGAGAAATTACAAAGCTTGGTTAGTAGAAAGGGTTATTCAGTAGAGGTAATTGACTTGGTGAGATTTTTTTTCTCCTGTCGCCAAGTTAACATCTATTAGACCTTTTTTATCTATTGTTGTTGCTTTTGGACCGAAGTGGAACATGGATGTGAAGACAACATTCCTACATGGGGATCTCGAAGAAGAAATTACATGAAGCAGCTCAAGGCTTTGTAGTGAAGGAAAGAAAGAGCTGGTCCGTAAGCCAAAAAGAAGTCACTATATGGTCCTAAGCAATCACTAGGATGTGGTACCAAAAGCTCTGACACATACATATTTGGATTGGGATTTGTAAGAAGCAGGTTGATCACTGTGTATATTCCAAAGTTGGTAATCGCTTCATTTTATGTAGTGTTGTATGTTGGATGACATGTTGTTGGTAGGAAATAACATGGATGTTATCAAGGAGGTGAAATCTCAACATCCTCCAAATTTGACATAAAGGATCCTCATGGCCGCTTAACTTCATTTTTTGGAATGGAGATTAAAAGATATCATGCAAACAGAAATCTCGTTGAATTAGAGAAAATATGTTGAGACGATATTGTAGAGGCTTAATATGAATGGAAGTAAACCAATCAAGGTTCCTATTCTAATAGGTGTAAAGTTATCTCATTGACCAATGTCCCAAGACACAGAAGAAGAGGACATGTCCCATGTTCAGATGCTGCATGGCAAATTGGTAGTCGATGTATGAAATAGTCTAGACTAGACCAAACATTGCACATGCAAAGGGAGTTTTGAGCGTGTATATGTCAAAACTAGGGAAGGAGCATTGACAAAAAGTAAAGAGGGTCTTCAGTATCTTCATGGCACTACCAAGCATGGATTGTGCTACCAAGAAGACCAGGATTGGACAGAGTGGCGGACATACATGGCTTGTTGATGCAAGATCGATGGAGATCTCGATCACATAATATCTACAAGTGGCTGTGTGTCTAACCTATTTGGAGGAGAAACTGGGCCACGGAGAAAAGACAGTCAGAGTGGCACTCTCATCTACATAAGTTGAATACATGGACGCCACTCATGCAAGCAAGGAAGCAAGATGGTTACAAAGATTGTATTCAATTATTGGGTTGGTACAATAAGAAGTGAGATTATATTGTGACAAATGGGCAATATTCGCAAAGAACCTTGCTTATCATTCAAAAGACAAAGCATATTGATGTCTATCAATTTCTGTGAGAGACGTGGTTGAGGAAAGAAGGTGTTGTTGGAAAATATTGACACTATGAAGAATGTTGCAAACTCATTAAAAAAAAAAAAAAAAAAAAAAAAAAAAAAAAAAAAAAAAACAATGGGCATTGCTACCTTGGATTGTTGACTATATAATTCCTGGACCCCTGGATGCAAAGGAAACAAAAAGTGGGAGAATGTTGTCTATGTTTTATATTCTTTGGCATTTGTGTGTGTGGGCACACGAGCATGACAAATGCCCCGACGCATCCCTCAGACTAGTGCTCATTTGTGTCGTGCGGTGTGCTAGGGCTTTCCTGGGGGTCCTGTAAAGCGTGTATACCCCCGGTTAATACGCTTAAATATCTGACAATGTATGTAGGTCGAGTAACACTAATTTTTTGGGGCTGGTTTTATATTTTTAATGGTTTGAAATTAATACCTAATTAAGGATTAGGTTTTTGGTTTCTATGGAATACCTAAAACATTATATATATATATTGTATAGTGAATGGTGAAATTCATATAATGAAAAAGAAAGGTTTTCCCAAGTGAGGGTTTCCCCATATAAATCTCCTGTACTCATGTGAATGAGCCATTGATTTCAAATTATTTTTCTTAAGAATCTATGCATTGTTTTACTTCCTCCACAGTTTAAAAATTACAAGTGTGTCACCCTTGGAGCATGTGGTGCGCCCTAAAGGCATGTCAAAAGAAACAGAAGAGGCAAGTGGCACCTTGGAGCACATAAAGGCCTTGAAGGGCACGTCACGTAAAGAAAACAAAAGGAGGCGAGTGGAACACTTGGAGAACATAGTGCCCAAGGGCACATGTCGTGGATTTCCTTTAACTAGTAAGTGAATAAACCTAGTTCCTAGAAAACTATGCCCACTTAGGACTTAGTTGGTCTTAAAATGAATGATATGATAAGTAAAGTTTAAAAATAAATTTTCCCTAAAAAAATGTCAGCCTAAAGCCTAGTGAAATGTAAAACCTAGGTCTAAGCAAAACCCCAAAGAATAAAAATTATTAGACATAACAAGAAGGGGGTAAATAAATTCAAACTTTATTTATTAAAGTAAATATATATATATATATATATATATATATATATATATATATATATATTGAGAATCTAATTCTAAAAAAAAAAGGTAATGGTTGTTTTATCTACTTTTGCTAATTTAATTTTTAGTTAAAAAGAAAAGAGGGTAAATGGTTGTTTTTATCTACACTTGCTAAATTAATTTTTAATTAAAAAGAAAAAAGGGTAAATGGTTGTTTCATCTACACTTGCTAAATTGACTTTTTTAGTTAAAAAGGAAAAAGGGGGAAACTTAAAAGAAATAGGAAACTTAAGGGAAAAGGGAAACTTAAAGAAAAGGGGAAACGTAAAGAAAAATATGCATGTCTAACTTAGTAAGAAATCTTGCCTTTGGAACTTTCTATTTATGAACTCAACTAGGAATTAAGTAAGGCATAAGTCATTTAATAATTGTAAGGGAATTTTTGGACACCGAGGAGCATTTTTAGGAATGCTCTTAGGTGGATGAGGGAAATAGGAATATTTAATTAATTAATAAAATTGATTTTCTGGTGCAACTAGGGGATAGAGCAACATGTGTATGGGGGAGGTTTTTCCCAATTAATTAATGAAAAAGGATTCTAATGAGAATTTTGGGAAACTAATTACTTGAAAACTCTATAAAAAAGATGGAGGAGGAGGAGTATGGATCTCATATTTTTGCATAACGTTATGCTGCTGAAATTTTATCTTGATTGAACTTTCTCTTGTGGGAGTTGGGATACCCAGCTCAGGTAATGAGTGGTAGCTCGACTTTGCGAGGCGAGTTGAGTGCTAGCATTCTCTGGTATTGTGTGTGTGGCCCCTTTGTGGCTAGGGGGTCTCAAGGAGAATATGAGTACCCCTATTGTTGGTTGGGAGTTACCGGTGAGGTCACATCGGTCGACAAGCGAGAGATGGACGAAGCACGCATGAGACAACAAATTCATAGCTTTCACATTTGGATATGGTATGCATGTGTGTATTGTATTGAATGGTAGTTTAAATATTTTTCCCGCACCTTCAGTAATGTACTTCTACTGTGTTAAAGTTTATGTTTAATTAGCGTAACACTATCCAAAGATTTCATTTTTATCTTTCAACAAATTGTCTTGATGAGCCCAACATTTGATAAGAGAACTTAAAGTTATCCTAGCCTTATGCTCATTGTATTTTGAATTGATTTCCCATGGCGAACCCAAACTCTTATTGCAATGAATTCTCTGCGTTTGTTTTTATTGATTTAATACGAAGAAAAATTGTGTTTTTATCGTTTGTCCCTTATCCTTGAGTTATTAGTTGGTGCCTGAGCAGTCAGCCAGGATCCTAATCGAATGTATTCACTCTGGTACTTAAGACTGATATTTAAATTCCCCTCTTTCCTATGCATGGATTATAAGTGAAGGATAATTTTCGCCCAACTATCTATCCCTTACCTATCTCTGCGTTTTTCACTTATTATTAAACTTTGATCTCTATATTTCTCTTTTATGCATAATCCCTGTGTCCTTCCTAGAATTTTACCTCTGCCTTTGATTGATAAATCCCAGTGTATTCTAATGGTAAACCTCTACGCTTTTTATTGATAAATCCCAACGTTTTCTGGAATGGTAAATATTTGCATTTTTTTATTGGTAAAATATCTGCAGTTGAATGAGCATCTCTGCATTTGACTGAGATTAATGTTGAATGATTAATCTTGAATGATTAATATTTGAAGGATTAATCTCTGAAGAAATCGTTTTTACCCATAATCATTTTTACCAAAATCATTTTTCCCAAAAATCGTTTTTCTTGTCTTATCATACAACATTCACACACGATTTTCCTGGATTATTAAACAAGATTAACACCACAAATTACTGGGCATGTTACATATAATTCATGCATGATGTTCCTGTCTTATTAAACAACATTAACACCACGAATTACTGGGCATGTTACACAACATTCACACACGATTTACCCAACCTTTACTCAGCCTTCACACCATGAAATTCAGGGTGATTTACCCATCCTTTACACATCATTTTATGACTGTGTAATAGTTGCGTTATGACTATGTAATGGTTGCGTTTGTGACTATGCAATGGTTGTGTTTGTGACTATGTAATAGTTGTGTTTTATGGCTATGCAATAGTTGTGTTTTATGACTGTGTAATAGTTGTGTTTTGTGACTATGTAATTGTTGTGTTTGTAATTATTTCGTTGTATGCCATGTATGACAACAATTTTCCTTTTAGGAATAATGATTGACTGACATCGATCTATATATATTTTACCACAATTATAAACATGTCGTATGAAAACGCTACCATGTATTAAAAGACAATGATATCATACTTTTATTAGACATCCATAACATATTTTGATAGACAACATGTCATATATTTAATAGACATCCACATAATGCATTTAATAGACATCAATTGATTGTGGACAATAATTATTAATGGACAATGATATGTTGAATGTTGATTTATTATTAATAGATAACCCATGGTTTTATTGTTGATTTCTTATCATTCGATAGCACATGGTTAGACAACATTAATGGACATGATTTTATCTAATGTATGATAGACAACTAATACTTCATGATATAGAAAACATGTTTATGATAGAAAACTAATACTTCATTATAGACAATGCATACTTCATCAAACTTATCGTCATTCGATCTCTTTAGTAGTAATTTAATTGAAGGTAGGACATATCAGTTTTAAGAATATATTCTTCCAATGATGGTCACGATCCTTACAACAAATATATTTATTGTTTTTGTATGTCAATGGTTATATATATATGTCTTATGAATTATGCAAACAATAGATTAATTGTTTTTTTTTATATAGCGTTTTTTCAATTATCTGTCTTACATATCAGTCTTTTAACTTCTGCCACAATAGATTAAATGTTGAAATGGTAATAGAATAATGGCTTAATTACTTTGGTAATAGACTATTGGATTAATTGCAATGATAATAGTTCACTCATTCCCACATAGACATAATGATTAACAATTATTAATTTATGGTTTATTGGCGTAATAGATAATAGCTTGCAGAAGATTAATGGTTGAGGGTTTAATAGTTTATTAGATAAAACGATTAATAGTTTAACAATTAATTGGTTACTATGCGCCTTGTGTCTTAATTCAAACTGTAAAGGGTGGTTGGTCATAGTTGTTTCACCACACAGGTTTCCTTTTAGGAAACAATAAATCCTTTGGTCAGTTGCACAATTTAATTTTGAGTGATGTCACCTTGCGTCTTGTCGACTTGTTGCTTGGGTGCTTGGGTATAGTATTCGTGTATTTATTGACAGATGATTCGGTCTCCTAGCGCAAGGGATTTATCTTGGGTTAAAGGTATATATATGTCATGTTGCTCCATGGTTACTGTCACACCTATCGCCTTGTGACAATGTGATTCCTGATGAGGGGATCATTGCACACCCTGATGGATATATGTGAATGATAACTTGGACGGAGTCTTGTGCTTCCCTATGTGGGCATATTTTTCATTGTAATTTATGTTAGTACTTGGTTCTATAACGCCTTAATGCGATTGGTTTTTTGCATCGTAGAGGTTAATAGTTACCGATCATCAAAGCCAATGTGTCAGTTTGTTGATGTTGTCCTTTAGCTTGTAGGCGTTGTCTTTCTTGTGTCGGGTGGGTAGCCATTTTTATTTGTCTATTGATTATCACATGTTTCATCCAGTTGCATGATTTTCTAGAATGTTGGGTCGTTTTTTTCTATTGCCTAAATGCGTAAGTTGTGTTCGTCCTCAAGTTGTGTTGATTAATTGTTGTCATTGATTTCTTTCCTTCTTAAAAAAAATAAAAAAAATTGCATTGCTTTGCGTCGCATGTAGTCGTAATGATGGGGGTCGTTACATATCCATTTCTGAGCCTATAATTTTCTATAATGATTTTGTCACAGTGCTGCTACATGATACTACATGATGTTGTTACAATGCTACTACATGCTGCTGTTACAGTACTACTACATGATGTTGCTACTTGTAATGACCCCACCGTTACGACAACAACGAAGTGCAATAAGCATTTTTTTTTTTTGTTGCATTAGGATAAAGGAACCATCACACATAATTCATGGCAACGCATAATCAACATGACATCATAATTAAAATCATTACAAGTGGAACCCCATGGTAATCAATAATGACACAAGCCAACGCATTAAGATAAATGATATTGACACATGATCAACACATAAACATAAATAATGACACAGTTTGACAAACCACAATCAAACGAAGAAAATATAAATAATGAACAACCTTATCACTGAATAATAAATAAATACTCGCCCAACCTACCAAGCATAGGTATGACCTCCAGGACACATAAGTAACACTTAAGCCCATGATTCATCCGATTGATTTTGACAATTCAAGGTCTTAGGGATGACGACTGTTCTGAGGAACAAGGAGGTATCTGTATCCCTTAATCATAAATCCATTCTAAATTACCAGTCATACATAAACATTTTTACATGGCACAAGATAGATCTAACTACTAAACAATCATAAATCAACTTTATTTAAAGGTGCAAGAGTAAAATAATTTATAGACAAACATACGTTAACATAATTAAAGGCGTAAGATAAATCATCAACTTTATTTTCATGGCGCACAATTAAACTAATCACAAAACCAATCATACATCACATTAATTTCATGGCGTGTGAGTCATCTAATTACTTAATCAATCAGGCATCAACATTTTTAAATGGCGCATGGAAATTAATTACACAATCAATCAAACATCAACATCGCCTGAAAATTTAAATACATAGAACAAATTAGTTCTCTTAGAAAAGGTGCGGTTCAGTAATAAAGGATCAGTTGAATTCCTTCAATGATTTGTGACAATCAGGACTATCACTAACCATATTGTAGAGGTGACTTTGGATGCTGTCGACATAAAAATCATTAAGTAAAATAATCGATCCTAGAGTTCATGCTTACTAACTTAAAGTCAAGATCCAAATTTTAATTAGCATGAGCCATAACCAAGACTTGCACTTATACCAATTATTTATTATATCCAATAATTATAATAATGAAAAGTTCTTTTGTAATTAAATATTCTCACCATTTAGATACTACTAAAGGTTATTCCACACAAGATTTAATATCTAAACCTTAATACCCTTTATATACAAACCTTAACTCTACTTTTATACATAATAAGAATTGGCTTTGTTACTCAGGTGAATAAATTAACAGTATATTATGAGCCCCTTTAAATTGGAACAAGTTAATTAATTAATTTTCACAATGGATAACTTGAAGTAGGGACAGTTATTAACCGTAAGTTATTAATTCCATAAATAAATTTTGAAGAAATTATAGATTACTAAAGAGATTTGTTCCATAAGGATGGAATATGAAAATTATCTCATTCATTTCATTATGCATACCGACCTATCTTTCCCCTAAGAATTAATATGTAGATCTGATAAGACACCTCATCTAAATTTAAATTTCAGTCCCTTGTTTATGAAGCGACCACGAAATATAAGGATTCAATTGAGTTAAAACTAATTATTCTTCAGGACACCTCAACCATTTACCATGAGGGATCAACGTCTATACCACATAGGCTTCCCATGCTAGATATTTTAATTAGTTTAAATTCATAATTAAAAAGTGAGAATAATAGAAATTTATCCTAGGACTGATTCCATTAAAATACACTTCCTAAATATCATTCAAAATAGATTTCTAACCCCAGGATTCCAGGGATTCTCTTACACAAGGATTTCTGGTCACACCTAAGTTCTTGGCATCATGACAACCATGCACCTGCGTTCAAGGCTTGCAATATCTGTGCGTTCTGCACCCTTCACCAGGTTGTACAGTGCATGCCTAGCTTAATGTGGCACTTCTCTTAAAGGGGAGTGAAAATTTAGGAGGGTAAAATCAAATATGAAATCCTATGTCTTCTTCATTGATCAAATTAAAAAAAACTTCCCTTCTTCCTGATGCATGAGTGAACGTTCTTAACCTTCTTAGAGATTACACACAGATCGGGTTTGAAGGACGCAATGCCACTTCTTACAATCCAGGGTTGGGAGGCATTAGTCAGAGGTTAGGCACCAACACTCTGGACCCTAGCTGGAGAGGGTTCTCCAATGAATTCTGAATGCCAACAATGCATGGACTAGGAAGGGGTCGCGATAAGTTTTTTCTTTGTTTATTGCAGAGTTAAGTGTTATTGTGATGGTGCAATAGATATAACGAAGAAGATATTTCTTGAAGGTACTCACCTTGCATCCACTCTAGGAACCCCTATCGATCGAGATTAATACATATTAGATATGCATTTAAAAACCACTACCAGAATGATGAACGAAGGTGAATGTCTACCATCCTTGGGATCCTTGCAAGTTCGGGAGGAAAGGAAATGAATGTCGTGACAATAGAATATATTCTGCGACGTTTATAGATAGGTAACATCCTAGCTACTAGTTACCGCACTAAGACTGCATACAAGATCGAATTCGAACTAATGAAAAGAACGATCAACATCTCCAGGAGATCTATTCTAGATCAATTTGTAACATCTTGCTCTTGCGAGCACATGTTATTGACTTATTATTTGAGGACACTTGCGTGCAAGTGAATGTGTTTTAGTATATGGTTGTTTTTTTTTCTTATGGGTTCTTATGATGATGTTGATGGATTATGATTTATGTTGTTTCGAGATCTATGTTTCGACATATGCTATTGACAAGTTTTCCCTGAGTGTGCATGACACTTGACATATTGAGGATTCCGATGGCATCGATGGAGCTCCTTGGAATCCAAAATGAGTCAGAGAGTGGATTGTATTGGTTTGAGTATTTCATTTATCCATATATGACATATGATCGATTATATTATGATGTTGTTTATGGATCATTCACAATGTTTCATTGATGGATGTAGGATGATGACTGCTCGCTAATCTGAATCACATAAGAAGTAAAGGGGCCATGCACATATACTAGATATTGAGGGAGAGGTGTGAAAAAATCCCTATCGCAACCTACTAGCACTCCCTTGGTGGCTCGAATTGTAGGTTAACGATTACCTAGTTCGATAGGTCCACAATGCCTTGAGGGAATACTGTGACAATTGCTCATGAATATTTCTAAGGGGCACACAATAAGGAAGGGTCCTTATTCCTTAGAAGGCCTTAGTATCTCATGAGGTTTCTCGAATGGAGTGTTGACTCTAGGGGTTGGACAACTACCAAAACTAGTCAAAGGTGAGTGGTACCCTTGTATCACAGAGTGCATCTTGAAGAGAACATCCCGTAATTAAAATTGAATCAAAGGCGAGTGACACCCCATGAGCACGAAGTGCATCTTGAAGGGCATGTCATGGAAATTAAAATTTGAGTCAATGAATCTAGGTGGCCTAAAAAACTATGAGAGAATGTTAAACCTTGTAAAATCTTGAGCATTGTCGAATTAATTAATTGATTAATTAATTAATTAAAAAAAATTAATTTATTAATCATAATCCATAAGGGTCTAAACTTTTGCAAATAATTTTTTTTAACTAATCCTAAGTCTAAGTTAGTGAAAAGACTAAAAACTAATTTATAAATTAAATAATGAGGGGGTGAGATAAATCAATGAAAATAAAATAAATCTAAAGAGTGATTAATACACATATGTGCAAGTAATTACCAAATTGGAATTTAAGGTAAAAATGGAATAAAGCTAAAGGAATGGGTACAAATAAAAATGAATCTAGAGTCTAGTTAACAATAGTCTAACTAGGAGAAGATTCCTATTTTAACTCAACTCGGTTTTAGAAATGCGTCAGTCATTAACTGGACATAAAGGGAATAAAGGGACAACTAGGAGTGATTTTAGGAGTGCTTTTAGGATGAGTGAGGGATTTTTTTTTTATTAAAATAAAATGTGGATTTAATTGTGCAAATTGGGGAAAGGGTGACAAGTGTATGTGGGAGATAATTATAAAATTATTTTTAATTGAAAAACAAATTAATTTTGCAAGTGTCGGAAAATTATATAAACCAAATGGCTGAGTTGAGAGATGGATCACACTGGTTATGAGTAATGTTCTGGTGCATAAATTATGTCTGGTTTTACTTGTGAGAGTTGGGATACCTAGTTTGAGAGAGAGTGGTGGATCTACCTTCTGAGACGAGGTGGGAGCTAGAGGATTTCTGGTTCTGTGTGTGCATGGCCCCTTTCCAGCTCAGGGGGATAAGGGGGAAGAAGAGTACCCCTAGCTTTGGCTAGGAGGTACCGATGAAATCTCAATGGTTAGAAAGTGGATGAAGGAAGGGAATGCCAACCACCAAGGATAATCATCAAGCCTATCTTCGCCGGTCACGGTATTTTCATTTAAGTTTGCATTGTATTAAGTTTTTATTGTATACAAGGTTTTAGAATTGTTAACAGTGGTAATGGATTTCTAATATTGGACTGGAAAGCTTCCTTGATGATTATGTATTGTAGAAAGGAAATTCTAACGAGTCTGAAATTTTAATTCCAAATTAAATCTTGATTTCTTATTTACTGCTTTCCCTTTTTCAATTTGGGGGTAATTTCTGTGTTTTATTTGTGTGTCTGGATTGTGATTTATTTAGGGATTTACCTATGTGCTATTAACCATGTTTTATCCATAACTAGAGGACATTTTAACCTTAGATGGACTGCATTTTTACCTTCTTCCTCAATGGTATGTGCCAGGGATTAGCTCTAAGTATTATTCTAAACTGGATTGCATTTTTCTTGTGCAAAATTCTGGTAGAACATCAACACCCATTCTCCCGCCGATACCTTTTTACCTATGCATTTCATATGCACCAATTTATCCTTTCCTTCATCCCTTGAATCCCTCTGCATTTTTCCTTATACGAATCGCCCAACATTGGTAACTTGTTTCATTTTTCATGGGGATATTTCTCTCTGCGTTTTTAATGAAGAGATAACTCTCTGCATTGATGGGGAGATCACTCTCTGTGTTTTCATGGGGATAATTAATCTCTTCGTTTTTATTGGAGAGGTCACTCTCTACGTTTTTAATGGGAGATCACTCTCTGCATTTTCATGGGGATAATTACTCTCTAAGTTTTTATTCGGAGAGATCACTCTCAGTGTTTTTAATGGGATATCAGTCTCTGCATTTTCATGGGGATAATTAATCTCTGCATTTTTACTGGAGAGGTCACTCTCTACATTTTTAATGGAACATCGCTCTCTGTGTTTTCATGGGGAGAATTACTCTTTGCATTTTTATTGGAGAGGTCACTCTTTTCTTTTTTAATGGGAGATCAATCTATACGTTTTTATGGGGAGATTACTCTCTATGTGTTCAATGGAGAGATTACTCTCTGCGTTTTGATGGGGAGATTACTCTCTGCGTTTTTTATGGGGAGATTACTCTCTACGTTTTTGATGGAAATATTACTCTCTGTGTTTTAATCTCTGAGTTTTGTTTTAAACCTGGATTGCATTTTCCCTCCCCTCCAATGGTAGTGTCGCAAGAGATTCATCTCTGCATTCTAATCTACATTTAGAATGTGTTTTCATTGCCTGGCATTTGCAATCCAAGTTACCCTTGTCTCACTCAATGATTTCTGGATTGTGAGTTTGTATTTACCTTTATTATACTTCCTTCTTATGGGCTTCAATGGCATTGCTAAAGAGTCCATTTTCCATATCATTTTTTTAGAGTGGGTATTTATTTGTGCTCTACACATTGGAGTATTGAGTTTCTGAATTTTTTCACTATACGCTACTTCTTATTTTCGGTTCTCTCGTAAATCACTACTTAATCCTCATTTTTAACTTATGTAGAGTATATTATAGTTATATGGACACATATTTTAGTGTTATGTTTAAAGTTCATTACTCTTTTTAGAATGGTGCAATAATGTAGTTGTTTCCATCCTCGGAGCCATCTTGTTTATGTTTGTCATTATGGCCAATATGAATGAGATACATCTAACTAGTACTACCCATTACTCGTGGAAGTCCTACATGAATACATGTAAATAACTAAGGGATTGTTCATGATCACTTTGGGAGCATAAATTGCACCTTTGGATCCCCTAAAAAGAGAAAAGTGGGATAACAAAATGATGAACCATGTGGACTCATTGACATGTTATTTTCAAATATATTAACTTTCGGTTCAAGGAATTGGAAAACCAATTTGAAATAGATTCCCTTGCACCTTGGATTAATGTTAATGAATAAATTATTAAGTGTTTATCGTTTCTTGCGTTATGGGATTATGTGGATGTATAGATGATTATGTGATTGGATTCCTTGCACAATGAATACAAGTAATGATTACTCTTACGCCTTTAATTATGTTTATCTATGACCAGATATAAATTAATTTACTCTTGTGCATATATACAAGGTTGATTTAGGATTATTTTAGTAATCAATCTACTCTTGCGCCACCAAAAATTGTTAATGAATATATGTTTGAGTGATTGATTTCCCTTGTGCCATGGATTATGTTGATGATTGAGTAATCAGATTGTTGTGCGCTATTATTACGCTTTTATATTACTCTCACACATTTTAATAATGTTGATGTATGATTTTCATAAGTGATTAGATTAATTGCGCACATTGAATGATGTTTATTTATGTTTAATTCAATAATTAGATCACACACGCACCTTGGAAATAATGTTGATTTATTGTTGAATTCAGTAATTGATTAATCACACACCTTGAAATAAAATAGATGTTTTCTTTTGCGCCATGAAAATAAAATAAGGTTGATTACACTCGTGCCTTAACTTATGTTGTTATATGATTGATTTAGTAATTAAATTCTCTTGCGTCGTGAACAGTAACGATCTTGAATGATTGTGCTAGTTGGTTTTCGACTTGATTGTGTTAGTGGGATGTAGACACCTCCTTGTAACTCAGAATAGTCGCTAGCCCTGAGACCTTAAATGATGAAAATCAATCGGATGAATCCTGAGCTTGACCGTTTCTTATGTGTCCCAGAGGTCCTAACCTTGCAGGGTAGGTTGGACGAGTAGTCATTTTAATATTTAGTATCTAGTTGGTCATTGTTTATAAATTGCTTCAGTTGATTGTCATGGATGAACTGCGTCACTATTATGTTTATGTGTTGGTCAAGTGTCGCTATAATTTTTATTAATGTAATGATTATGTGTCATTTTAGTTACGATGATGTATGCTGTTATTATGTTGTAATGGGTTATTTCCCCAATGCAATTTTTTTTTTTACCTATCGTGCTTCGATTTTCCTAGTCGTAATGGAGGGGCCATTACACAATTCAAATTGAAAGGCCTTTTCAATGTCTCCTAGAGATACGTATCATATCACTCAATTTCGAGTCAATTTAGACGCAGTTATCAATGATCTGGAAATTAAAATTCACTTGATAATGAACCTTATATAAAATTCTTCCATTTTAAATCAAATAGAAGAAACCACTACATCATAATATAAATATTTCTTTCCTTTTAAATTAATAAATGAAATATCTAATTCCTAAGATAAAATTTCACTCGATCATAGATTAATATATTAATTCTTAAATTGAATGAAAGAAAACAACTAAATCATAATATGATTACCAGATGATGCTGAATTTATATATTAATTCATTTCCTTTAAATTTAATAAAGAAATAACTAAGTCATAATATACGAACCACATGATTACAAACTCTTGATATTATTTCTTCTATTTTAATTACCAGAAACAACTATATATGTCTGGAAAAACAATGAGAAATGTGTCTGGGATTACATTCAAGATTAACAAAATTTAAAGGATAGTGATCCTTGTTTTTGTGCATCGTCTATACACAAACACAAATATGTAGGAATCGATTACAGATGGGGGAAGGAGACGCAAATTAACCCAAATTTATATTCTCTTAGTTGAGAAAACAATGGCTATGGAATTAATGGGAATTCGCTTCTAGGATTTATAAAAAGAAATGTCTAGGATCTTATCTATTCAATCTTACATTTCCACACATTTTTGCAAATGAAAAAATTGATTATAAAAATAAAATTAAAAACAAATCAATTACAACTTTAATAAAATATCGTAGTCGAAGGTGACGAAGCAAGAGATGATCTTCAAAAGATGGCGCTCCTTTCTTCTTCCGCTCGCTAATCCTTTAGACTTCACCGATACCTCCCAACTAACACTAGGGGTACTCTTCTCCACCCTTAGCTCCCTGAGCCGCAAAGGGGACACGCACATGCATAACCAATAATCCTCTAGCTCCCAGCTCACCTCACAAGTTAGAGCCACCACTCTCTCTCAAGCTGGGTATCCCAACTATCACAAGTAAAACCAGCCAAAAATTCTACAGCATAACTTTACCCATAACCAATGTGATCCATTTCTCATCTCACCCATTTTTTTTATAGAAATTTCCCATAACTCATCCTCACTTGAAATTTTTTTACTGTTATTATTATTAATTTATATAATTTAGAATTATTTCCCCCTTACGCTTGTCACCCTTTCCCCAATTTGCACAAGTAAAACCACATTTTATTTTAATAAAATTTAATTTCCCTCACCCTTCCTAAAAGTGCTCCTTGAGTCACTCCTAGCTGTCTCTTTATTTCCTTTATTTCCAATTAATGATTTACACCTTACTAAATATGACTTGAGTTAAAATAAGATTCTTCTTTAGTTAGACTAGTGTTAACTAGACTCTAGATGCCTTTCTATGCATACACATTCTCTCCTCTATGTTTCTTTCTTATTTTAAAAACTCCCTTTTAATAATTTCTTACACCTATGTGCCTTAAATCAAATCATCAAGATTATTTCAATTTACTTAATTCTTGAAATTATTGACCCCATTCCCCTTTTACTTTAGTTATTAATTTTAGTTTAGCCTCTTTACAAAATTTATACTTAGGACTAATTAAATTTTATTTGCAAAGGATTAGACTCTTATAGGGATTTATAATTAATAATTTCAATCCTTAATTAATTAATTGAACCGACAGTTCTCAAGATTTTACAAGGTTAATTATTCGTTGATGGTTTTCTAGGCCACCTAGATTCATTGACTCAATTATTATTTTTATTTATGCGACGTGCCCTTCAATATGCACTCCGAGCTCCAAGGGTGCCACTCGCCTTTGACTGGTTTCGGTAGTTGTCCAACCCCTAGAGTCAACACTCCATTCGGGCGACCTTGTGAGAGACTAAGGGCTTCTTAGGAATAAGGAACCTTCCTTATTGTGTGCCCCTTAGAAATATTCTTGAGAGACTGTCTCAGTCTACCCTCACCACATCGTGCACCTCTCAAACTAGGTAATCGTTAACCTACAATTCGAGCCACGACGAGAGTGCTAGTAGGCTGTGACAAGGACACTGCCACACCTCTCCCTCAATATCTGGTCTATGTGCATGGCCCCTTTACTCCTTATGTGAGTCATATTAGGAAGCAATCATAAGACTGCATCCATTAACAAAGCACTGTCAATGATCCATATACCAAATCATTTTATAATCGATCATATATCACATATACATAAATGAAATAATCAAACCAATACAATACACTCCTTGAATCGATCCAGAGTCCTAGGAGGTCCATTGATTCCATCAACATCCACAATCTGCGAAGTGTCTTGCACACTCAGGGGAAACTCGTCAATAGCATCTATCAATACATATATAGCAAATAACATAATATCATAATCCATCAACATAATCATGAAAATCCATAAGTGAAACCATAACCACGTACTATAATTAGATCATTTGCCGCAAGTGTCCTCAAAGAATAAGTCAATAACATGCTCTCGTAAGAGAAGGATGTTACACTACTCTTGTCTTATTGCTGCACTACTACCCCAAAATTTTCATCAAAGTTGCATATGGATCGAAGAACAAGACAAATGGAGACTTGATTTGAGGATAAAGAGAAGGCCAATACCCTAGAATCAAGATCCATCATTACATTTCCCACGTCCTTGTTGCAAATGAAGCCTTTCATAAGACCTATTACTTATTGTGCTCATTCATCAATACCATGATATGCCTATGCATTTCCCCTTCCTAGTTTGGAATAATTGCATGATGAATATCATTCCTTGTTTATGTGGTTTCCCTTGAATATTAAACTTTTCCACTACTATCAAGCCACAACTTCAACATCATCACTTCCTACATTCTGCTTCACCCATCCCTAACCCATGCAATAAAGTGACTTGACTCACTTACAATGTTGAGTCACCCTATTATCCCATTCACTTCCTTAATAAATTTGATGGTGAAAAACTGTTTCAAGTGCCATCAGACCTTGGAATGGTTGAAAACCATCTTGCTAGTGGGCATTCCTTGGGAATATAAATTTCTGACTGTGAAAACCCTATGGGCGTAGTTAGAAAGATCCTATTTGAAAACAATCTTGTTGATGGACAATGTTTGTAAATGAGAAATACAAGTTCATTTTCAAGTTCCAATTTCTCTCTAAATAAATATTCCCAAGTTGCATGCTCCATCAAAAAGCTGTTCCAGATATCAGTCTACAACTCATATTGTGCTCCAAAGTTCTAACTCCACATTGTTCTTTCTTGTGGAACATCTCAGGATATCATACACATGTTTCTCTATGAATATCGATCTCCAAGCTAAATAAATATTTCCAATATTTATTACTACATCAAAAGTCTATTCCAAATCTACACTGTGCTACATGTTCCAAGCTCTACATTTGTCTTCCTTGCAAAGTTTCTACATCATTGTGGACCATATTAGATCAATATGTTGCTACAAACATTACAAAGTTTATAGGTAGGTGCATTTATTCTCATTTCTCTTTTATTTAATCATGATTCATTGGATGCTATGGATTTGTATTTGGAAAACCACTTAGGTCTCTGTCTTACTTCCTCATCTTTTTCCATTTCTCGGGAGTGGGAAAAATATTCAGTT
>SNQJ01S0057836.1:129675-139974 GCA_010110895.2 Picea sitchensis
CTATTTTTTTTCAACTCCACTCCAATTTCCATGCATGCGAAGGATTACAAGCTTCCCTATTGTTGCTCCACAAGAACCAACAATAGAAGGCCTTGTTGTTGCCACACAAGAGCCAACAATATAAGGCCTTTTTGTTGCCACACAAGAACCAACAATAAGGGAAAATAAGGCTTTGTTGCTTCCACAAAAGAAAAAATAGTAAAGGAACTTTTTGTTTCCACAAAAGAACCAACAGTAAAGGAAAAATAATGTATTGTTGTTGCTCCACTAGAACCAACAACAAAAAATAAGTAGTTGAAAGGGACATCCAACATTTTCCAATACCATATATCTCTTGCTTGATCCGTGAGCATTTGTAGGCACATTACATTAAAATATGGTTTGAGCTACATATCCAAGTAGATGTCCCATATATAGGCTTTGTGTTTCATGAGGACATGCATCATCCTCACTTTGGGGGGTGGATTGCCGCACATTTCTTACTTCATTAATATAGTTAATTTGAAGGCTAGTAAGTAATAAAATTAATTAACATGCGGGAGTAATAAAAGTTATGNATTTTTGGTTTTAAAAAAAAAAAAAAAAAAGGAGGGATTAATAAAGATAGGGAATTGATCCTTTTAACAAATTTAAGGAAACTAATTTTGGGAGAAAAGCGGGGGATGAGTGACACTTGTAAGACACAAAATTTTTGAGGGTTTTTCATTAAAACTTAAATTAAATAATGATTTAGGGAAAAGGGGCTAAAGACTCCATAAAAGAGAGGGAGAAGGGGGAAAAAAGGGCACCTGCTATTAGGTATTGTTATGCTGCCAAAATGGCAAACTGGACTGATTGCTTGTGAGGAGTTGGGATCTTCTCAGCTGTATTGGAGTGGTAGCTCAGCCTTGGAGGCGAGATGAGACGCTAGAATTCTCTTCTGGATCTTGTGTGGCCCCTTTGCGGCTCGGGGGGCTAAGGGGGAAGCAGAGTACCCCTAGCGTTTGGCTGGGAGGTACCGGTGTAGTCTCTACGGTCGGCCCGGAGCAGGAGCAACACGACGCATGGACAACACTCGAGGATGGAATTGAGGAAACGGTATGGTTTTAAATTTGTAGATTCATATGCTTAAAGTCTCATGATGAGAATGGGTTATCAGCTATGAATGGACTCCATGGATGTTCTTAGTTATTTACTTAGTGATTATATTCGCATCTGTTGTTTAATCTTAGGTTCTCTTGTGATAAGTATGGTGGTTGAATCATGTACAGGCTATATTCTAAGGGTTTGGGGAATAATGTACCACTAATTGCTAGTGAAAAAAAAAAACCTTCGGTCTGGGAACTGGTTGCTATGTGAATGCTGTGTAAATTTACGGATGTCTTTGCTGCTGTGATTAATGTTTCCCCCCTCTTCTTGTTAGTTAAAGAAACACAAAAATAGATTAAGGTGTTGGTCCGCATGCTATTCAATGGTATTCTGGCATTGGTCAGAGCCTATGTAGCTCAAACCATATTTTAATGTAATGTGCCTACATATCCTTATTGGTTTGAGCCTGCATGTTGGGCGTTCTGATAAGAAGGGAAAACATAAACCTTATGAGTCCGCATTCTGAATACCCTCGATTGTTGGCGCTTTTGATGTCTATGGGCGGTTATATATTCTTGGGTGTTTGCATTCACTGCCATTTTAAATTTACAACCCAGAAATCAGAAAGGATATGCTTCACGGCCATTTTAAATTTTCCCCAACCTCCTTCTGGGTGATTCCGAGTTTTTCTTTATGAACTGAAATTTATGAGAGGAGAAATGAAATTTCTGACATTTTAAAACCGTAGGAGATTTCCTTCTGAAACTTCCCTTTAGCAATCGACAAAGACTGAATTCGTTGGGTGTTTCTGAGTTTGTTGGGCATTTCTGCTTTCATTTCGTGGTTTCTGATTTTGCTGGGCATTTCTGCACTTGTTTCATGGGGTCGAAATTCGTTTGACCTTATTCCTTTATTTTAGGAACAACTGAGGAAGTCGATAGTGGTGTTGAAGGAGTTGGGCACTCTGGAAATTTGATTTGTGGTGTTTGATTTCGCTTGAATTCTCCTGGGGTGTTGATTTCATTTTGGCCTTTCGTTTTGCCAGCTCTCAGCCGCAGGAAAATCGAATCCTGGCTTACCAATCCTGGCGAATGCATTATTATCGTTTTAGTCTTGGTCTTATTATGCTGTGTTAAATAGTCCGGTTTTAACATTGCTGTTTAATATATGGGTCTATCATTGTTTTAAATTATGGTTTAATATTATCGTTTTAATGTTATGGTTTTGATATTATCGTTCAATATTAGGGTTTTAATATTGCTGTTTTCATATTCTCGTTTTAACATTGTCGTCTTAATATTAGGGTTCTATTGTCGTTTTATTTCAAATTTTGGTATTATTATCATGTGGCATAGAATCTCTATTATGTGTTTAATGTGTTTTCTTTTATTTACCGATACATCGAACAATCTGGAAACCTTCCGGTATTTATTCGATACAGGCACCCATCGGAAACCCCGCAAGCATGAACATGAGTACATCTGCTCGGTCAAGCACACGACTACATATAATCATCTAACCTAGCCATCACCAGTTGGATGCTGCGATTGAAACCTTGTCATTAATTCAACCTGCCTGGCAGGAATTTCCTTTGGGCAGGGTAAACCCTCCCTCCCGTTTTTCCTATCATTACTAATTAAGCATTTACCTTTTAGCATATCTTTACAAATTTTAAAAATGGAATGATGCAAAAGGAATGCCCCTTTTATTTATTTATTTATTATTCATTTGAGAGAGGAAATGAACATTTATATAAGTAGCTCCTCAGCTGAAAAAAATTGATGTTTTTCATAATCGGTGAGATTTTAGTTGTCTAAAGAAGGATTAAATTATTAAAGAGAATTTAAATTTGTTAGTACTTGGTCCAATTGTTTACATATTGATTTAAGGAAGGAACTGTCACGTATATTTTCATTTCATGTAAGTAAGGGATTTATTCCTTCATTCAATCATTTAAGAAGGGTTTTTTCTTTTATTTATTTATTTAAAGAAAGGAGGTATTCCTTTATTTAATTATTTGAGAAGGGTTTTATTCCCTTATTTAATTATTAAAGAAAAGATGTATTCTTTATTTTTAAGAGGGGATGGGTTCCTTGATCTATTTATTTAAAGAAAGGATGTATTCTTTTAGTTATTCATTTAAGAAGGGATTTATTCTTTCACTAATTCATTTAAAGGAGAGATTTATTCTTTTTGTATTTATCTAAAGAAGGGATATATTCTTTTTATGCATTTATTAAAGATGGGTTTTGTTAAGTTATTATGACTTGGTATCTTGTTCTTCAAGTTGCTAAACCCTTAATGTTGATCGATTCTTAATGCTAATTTAAAGTGTACATATCAACTTATTTGAGTTTTAAAATGCTTTCAATACTAACCTAAAGTTGTAATCGGCAAATTGGTTTATGACCCGCCTTCAGGATGTAAAACTACAATAAACTTAGACCGGTTTAGTGATAGTTATTTAGCGTCCATTTAGATCTTAGATATTGACCTTTAGCCAGGATTACTGGTTGGGTAGTTGATGAGGTTGTATTTAGCTTACGCTTTCCTATGTGGATTGTTGTTCTTTAACCCTTATTGTACTTGGTTGTAATCAATCCATTGTTGGTTTTGCTTGTGTCGGGAGGGATGTTGACACCTCCATGTAGCCTAGTACATAAGCCTGTGTGTGTGATTTTTCTGTGTAAAGAATTCAGTTCCGTATCAAGAGTCTCGGGCCCTTTAAAGGAAGGGTTTCCACTCTTGCGACACACCTGGGGGGATTACTAGTTTCTGCTTGAGCAGTCAGTCAGGAGCCTATCTGACCTTTTCTCTCTCCGGAGCAGAGAACTAAGGTTAAACGCCCTGCTTTCCTGTGCAGAAATGGTAAAATCTACTACTATGGATTCTTCCTTTTGTGTTCGTACCGTGCATAACCCAGTAAGTCGTTAAACGTTTGCAATTACTTGTTGTGCGCCTTATGTCTATGGTCGTCATTGCTTGCAGTTACCGGTTGTGCGCCTTAAGCCTTCTGGTTGTGTCCATTGTGGTTGCGTCTTGTTGGTTTTCATGTGGCGACGTAGGGTCAACTGTGTATGTTCCTTTTTACACGCGCGCACACACCTTAAACAAAAAAAAAATAAAAAAAATAAAAATAAAAAATTGCACCTATTAGAGAGTTGTTGTCGTAACGAGGAGGGTCTTTACAAATAATATACTATAGAATTAATTCCTATAGAAAAAAAAGATATATCTTCATCCTTGAGTTTGGGTACGTACAACAACAATTTTAATTTTTTGGTGGACATCAATAGTTTTAAATATTAATGAAATAAGAAATCCCTATTATTGTTACACAAGAACCAACAATATGAATTCATGTTGATTTTACACAAGAACCAGTAGTAGGTCACAAAATATCACCATGTCATGAGTTATGATTTACTGTTGTTACTCCTATTATAACACTGTTGTTGTTACTCAGTTTTGATGTTACTCTATTCTACTGCTACGCCTGTTATAACACTCTTGTTGTTACTCTGTTCTGTTGCTACTCCTATTATAACACTATTGTTGTTACTCTATTCTATTTCTACTCTTGTTATAACATTATTTATGTTACTCCTATTATAACACTATTGTTGTTACTCCTATTATAACATTATTGTTATTATTGTGTAGAAATTGATTTGTTTATATCTTGAGATCTATGCATCAGATGGTTATGATTTTTGGCGAGGAGAAACAATAACATAGGACAATAATTCTTGCAAAATTTCACAGAAACCAAGTTTGTGTTTTGTGAGAAAATGGTTTAAAATTTTTGTTGCTACTCCTACAACACTTGCTGCAACTAGTGTAGTAGCTTATTTTTTTATGTCTTAAGATATATGAACTAGGTTGGTGTGAATTTTTTTACACAAAGGCATTAAATTATGATGAACACACTCATAAAAAATATCCTCATTATGGATTACTGTTTGCAAAAAGAACCAAATTTTCAAATCTTTTGTTACTCGAGTATAGCAGGTATAACACTTCTATTACTCCACTGTAACATCTAAAAAATGGTTTTTAATCCACTATAACAACTACTATAACATTTGTTGCAACTCCGCCAGAATTGTTAGAAATTAGTTGGAAGCTACTTTTCAAGCCATTGTTTGAAGTGTTTTCAAGGTGATATTGGGAAATAAATGTTATATTCTATCAGTATCATCAATTGTGTAATCAAAGAAGTATCAACAAGTGGTTTTGGTTATTATGCATTGAAAATTGGAAGCAACATTCAAATGGGTCCCTACAAATTGGTTGATATAAAGGTATTGGGTTGCATGAGGACTTGCAACATATTCGGTTTAGGGGAGATGTTGGGCCATGGAATTGTCAACCTTTTTACACCCTCTTTCCCTATTTTTAATCCCTTTTTTCTTACCCATAACCTTGTATTAATGTTTATTAATCCATTTTAATGCTTATGGATTTAAAACCAATACATTTCCATTTCATTTATTTAGTATTTCATATGAATTATGGTTAAATATTAGAGAAATAATGTATCTTGCATTTATCTTTGAAAGATGGTTGAGTTTGTGATTGTTACAGAACCAATTGTTATTGATGTTACTCCTAGGTTGCCGTTGTTTTTACTCCTACAAATGAAGATTCACTATGTGGATACTTGATATTTCTTGTACGAAGATTTATTGAGTATAAATATGACAAAATATATCAACAACCTAGATCCTACTTTTTGAGAAATTAAGTTTTTACGATTTGTTGTTACTCCTATTTGCTATTACTCACATTGATAACATCTCTGAAACTCTGTGTACAGATTTGCAAATCCATGAAAATCCAACTTCAACCATCAAGACCTTCCATGGATTTGGACCATCAACAACCATTTTGGATATGGAAAGAATCTTGGAATCATTAACAAGATTAGTTTGAGTGGTTAACCAAGAATCTTGGAATTCTTGGGAAAAAGATCTTGGAGTTATTTATTATTTGCTAATTGTTAGAAAATGATCTTGGAGTTATTTATTATTTTCTAATTGTTAGCAAAATATATTGGAAGTTATTTATTATTTTCTAATTGTTAGCAATGATTATGGAAACTATTTGTTATTTAGGAAATTGTTGTAACCACTATGGATTTATTAAATCCATAAGTGGGTTTATTTAGGTATTTGTTATTTATAGTTTCCATTAAATTTATGTATAAAAGAGAGAAATCCCTCCATTGTTACGGGAGGACTCTTATAACAATGTCCAAATGACAATGGAATAATTTATTGAGTTTTTATTTTAATTGTAGTTTTATAATTTCCGTAGTCTGTGATTTAATTATTTCATTTGATTTATTTCCTTTGTATATTTGTAATAGATTGATTCTTTTGATTAGCTTAATTAATTTTATTAGTTTATGTTGATATAGAATAATATCAACACTCTGTTCTATGGAGATAGGGCCCACTCCAATAGTGTTGTGTAGCTTAGATGGTTTCCTTGATTTCTTATTGTGTAAATTCATTATGAATTCATGTAGGATTAATTTAATTTAATTCCGTAACTAGCTTCTTGATTCAATTTGTTCATGTAATTAGATTAATCATGCAAGGTTGTGTTTATATATATTTATGCAATTAAATATTCATGTTGGATTTCATTTATTCATTTGTTTTTAATAAACACATTTTAGATTGGGTTGCATTCTTTTATGCCATTGAATAACTGTGCTTAATAAAATGACTATATTTGTTGGTCTGGGTAACCTTGGCAAGGATTAGGCTCTAATTTCGAGGAATTAGTTAATCTATTTTCCAACAAGTAGTTAATCAATTTCCTTTCAACACTTGTGATTTATTTTGAGCAAGCTTGGTGTGAATTTCAATTTTTGTAAGAGTAATTTATAGTTTCAATTCTGCAATAATTTTTACTACACATAGTTGGGGTTTCTTCGGGAGATAGTCGAGTCATACTCCCGATACCGATGCATCTTGTGTATTTATTTTCAAGCAAGCATGTGTTCCTAGAATTAGATTGTTGGGGTTTCTTCGAGAGATAGTTGATTCATACTCCTGATCCCTACAACTAGTGTGTTTCATTTTTCAAGATGTTTGATTCCTTTTCAAAACATGTGATATTTACTTTCCTACAAGTGTGATATTTACTTTTATACAAAATTGTGCTTTCAATTCTTGGAAGTGTGGATTTTTGTAGAACCTTTCCATAGCTTGAGAAATGTTTATACTCTGACTACAAAAGTAATCATTGATAATATGACTACAACACATAAAACGAATAGTTTTTCTTTCATGTACAATGCACACTAGTTCGCAAGTTCCATACAAACCCCAAATTAATAATTAAATGCACAATCTTTTTATTTGTCCTTTTGAGAAATTAGAAAGGTGAATAAAATGACCCAACAATGATAAATAAACATTTAGAAAGTTTAGCGATGCAAAAATATAGAATTATTGATCTATTTTTGGGGAAAGCACAACAAAAGACTATTGCACTAGTACATTCACAAAAACTATAAAACAAAGCCTCTATTGTCACTGTTAGTAGTAAAAGATCATTACTACCATAATAACCGAAACTAATCATATGGGATACAAGATTATCCTAATATCAATAAAATATCAATAAGATTAATCATAGAGAGGCCTTGACATAGTGCGAAGTGTTTCCTCTTCTCTGCATTCCACTAATTCTATTGTTCCGTTTGGAATGCTCAGAGCTTCTTTCAATAGTCCATCTATGATATTTTTTAGTTCCATATATATGTGCTTAAATGAAAAAAAAATTGTGAATTGATTCTCCCAAGACCCAACATAATAAAAACATGTTTTAATGAAAGGCTTTGCAATTTGAGTGAGCTTTTCCACCATCCAACTAACAATTTGGAGGACCAAAAAATTGAAGAGAATGAATTCCCCATTTTAAAGCTATTTTAAACAAAGCTACTAGAAATCACAACCATGACTAGATATTGGTGCCCCTTTCAAGGGAGACATTGAAATAGATTTGATGTTATCAAAGAAGAAAAGGGCCCCGAACACCACAAGGACTTGGATTTTTGGAGCTATCTCCATAAATAATCCCTCACAATAATTTTTTTGTGTGTTAATAGTCACAATATACCTTGGGGTTTTGGACTGTTTGTTAACTTTTAGAAATTCATAGGTGAATTTCACTTTGTAGAAAACGTATATTGGAGGGAAGCATCCCTCTTGGAAAGTACATGAATTCCAAAGAGTCGAAATGGCCCATAAGATCATTGGAAGAAGGGATTTATGATCTACCATCTAAGAATCATCAAACCAATTTATTAGAACTTCAACTAGTGATTTTCCTTTCCGTTTCCATTTTCCTTCAATTATAGTAAGTGTAACATCCCCTAAATCCCAAGAAAAAATGGTTTCCTTGTTTAGTGGAAATCAAATTCCATGCAATATCGAGTAGGATTTATTTATAGTTTCCACACTTTATCAATGGAATTGGTACATTTTTATTTAGTTTTTTTTGTCCCACGATGGATTGACATATCTATCAAAATCCACAACAACATATACTAAAAATATCGGAGGCCTAATCCATGTGTGTATACAATCTGTGTGACCATTCCTAGAGCTTTGTTTACCAACCCTACTTGCACCAATACATTACATATCAACATAACTTGTTCTCTACTGCATATCCATATGTTATGTTTTAATTTATGGTGATAATTGTGTATCTATTCACCACAAGTAAGCTACTTGATGATATTGTGGCACTAGCATGTCTAAGGACTAAAGCATTTTCTCATGATGTTGGCAAACCAAAGTATGCATTGAAAATAGGTGTATTGACACATATTTTTTGGGGGGGTTTGAGGGATATATGACTCTTGGAGTATCAAATTTTCATTTCTAATGTTTTCCGATAATTGGCCGAAGTGAAGTTGGGTTACAACATTTCCCAATTGGTTGAAGTGAAGCTAGGGTACAACATTGCCCAGTTGGTTGGAGATAATTTTCATGTTTTCAATAGTGGTGAAAGATCACCATAATGGTTTTCTTATTATTTTGACCATGTACTAAGGTGTGTCCATGATAATTGGTATCATTTGGTTTAGGTATCCAACAAGAATTATATTTTGATGACCAAATGCGAATTTTTTTTTCTATTTGTTTTTTTGTTTTTTGCGAGAATGCCTAATTACACAAGCAATTCTTTGTGTGCATGGTTAATTTAGGTCCTATGAATATAATCTCATATTTCTCTATGATTATGTATTAATATATGGGATGAATTGGTCATTATGTAGGGCCTCCCTACTTGAATGATTGATTTCAGTGACTTGTGATATAGTTGTATCCAATGTCCCATTTGATAGTCTTGGCTAGTCCCACGTGTGATTAGTGTTGATGTCATGAAGTTCAAGTATGTTCAAATAATTTAAGTGCATATTATTAGAAAGTATTAATCTAGATAACAACTACCATTCATTCATATCCATGTTTATATGCATGTTTTTTTTCTTCCTCATCTTCATTTGTTGTTATTTTTTATGAGATTATAGGTGCATTGTCTATATGGAATTCTATATAGCTGTCTTATGTGATCTCCAAATGTGCAATGATAAACTATTTTTAAGGGCATATGTCATTTGTGAAGTCACAAAAGGGTTTATATAAAAACATATTGGTACAACAAAATCTTTGAAAGGCATTTCAATCTTTGTTAAGAAATGTAGGAAAATGTTGTCATACAAGGACAATAGTTGGAATGGGTCTTCATTTCCACTTTTCATTTTTTCATCATTGGTTGTCTGACCAATATTTTTTAACTTTGTTTAATGGTAAGTGATTTAGGTAAATAGGGAATTTTATGAAGGAGTCATTAACGAAGTTGGACCCAGATAAGTTGTGATGTGTATATTGAGATTATAAAATATTTGGCAACCAACATTGAACATGATAAAAGGGTAAGTGTATGTGACCAAGACTAGTTTCTAGAGAAATTGAAAGATTTCTTGGTCTTCAATAGATTGATCAATGATAGCCTCTACATGAAGTCAATGGTAGGTGTTGGGCACTTTAATTGTTTAATTAAATAGATAATTAAGGTGTTCAATATAAATTGTCAAACCCAGGGAAGTTTTGTTATTGCAAGATAATTGTGCACAGTCTATGCTAGATTATGGAAGCAACATTTATTCAAATTGTAGTAAGAAACCTAATTGAAAGGTTG